>JAMWET010001978.1:0-7500 GCA_024036415.1 Prochilodus magdalenae | reverse complement strand
GTAAAGAGCAATTTAAGTGATGAAATGTAAATATATATATATAGTTAATAATATATATTATCGATATAATATATACTTAATATATATATACTTGATATATATATATAGTTAATAATATATATCGATATAATATATACTTAATATATATATACTTGATATATATATATAGTTAATAATATATATCGATACTTAATTATACTATACTTGATACTATATATAGTTATATAATATATATCGACTAATATATACTAATATATGTGTACTGATGTATAATATATAGTGTAATATATATCGATGTAATATATACTTAATATATATATATAGTTAATAATATATATCGATATATATATTTAATATATATATGCTTATATATATACTAATTAACTACTGTGTACTAATATATACTAATATATATGTGTGTGTGTGTGTATACATATGTATAACATAAAAAATAATGTACCATTTTAATGGATTTTCCATATAATGAAATCATGTAAAAGAACATAATTAATATTAATATAGACTGCAGAATATAGACATAATAATAAAAAGAAAGTAGATTAAAACATAAAATTGAATAAACAAATTAATTAATTGATAACCACAATTATAGTTAATATATTGAAAAGAAAATGATCTCTATGGTAGCATGTCTGTCAGGGAAAATCCAATACAATTTACAGCGTGACAAACTGCAAATTAATTATATCCTATTATAGCGACCTGCATAATAACCCCAGCTGTCTGTAAGGACTGAATGCAGTTATGAATATACTACTCGGAGCTCTCAACCCTTAGAGGGAGTGTGTAGCCCACGGCTGACCGTTAGCCGGACTCTTCTCGAAAAAGCAAACAGTGTCTTTGACTCTCTGCCCTTCTGATTCAGCTCAGAGCTCTATTGTTTTAAAATGAACTTCCCTAAGTGGTTTCATTAAGTCCCGAGTCCGCCACCCAACACCCCCGCCGAATCCGTCCCACCTCCTCCGAAAAGACCCCCGCAGTCTTTCTCCATCAAATGTACATTTACTAGTCGCTCGGCTTGAGACATCTGCTCCACGCAACCAGTCAATATTGCCCCCTCCACACACACACACACACACACACACCTCCCCTTCTCTTCAAAGCAGTCAGTTCATTAGCTACGTCAGCTTTACAAGCGGAGGCTAGCTGCTCTGAAAGTGAGCAACCACAATGCAGGCCTCATTAGCCAGTGATTTATCATCAGGCAAAAGGCCAGGTTAACCTCTGACCAGCGCAGGCCTCCCGTCCTCTCTCAAAGCCTCTATTGTCAGCTCCCCAGGGCTCCTGGCTCTGTGAAAGGAGGAGAAAGATGATCCAGTTAAAGTCACGTTATTCCACAACCCATAGCAGAGATAAATGGAAGGGCCTTGGCTGGGGATCGCGGCCGATTGCCCCGGGGGGAGTTTACTGAGTGGCCCTACTTAGCTTGCTTTATATGTAAACTTCTCGCCTGTTTCTGATGCCATTTACGCTTCAGACATTGACCAGATGATTTATATGTGGATATTTTAATAGAGGAGAATGTTGGAAAAGGATGACAACAACAAAAACTACCAGGAAAATTTTATATTAATTCAATTAGAATATCAGTGGTGGATTTAGTTATTATACCAATGCAATTACTATGACTAGATCTACTACTAGTAATAATAATAATATTGATAAAGGCTCTAGGTATAATTAGACAGACAGAATTTAAACTTCTCTCGGATTTATTCTTTTATAGACTAGTTTTCCAAACGTTTTACTTAGGTTTAATGCCTCTATGCTATAAATATTTATATCTGAGCTAGATTATTAGATCTGAGCTCTGATAGACAACTATACTGAAACTGAAACGACATTTTCTGGCCCATTTGCTCAAAGGTGTATATAACATTTGCACTAATAAGGGTATATATTTCACTTACAAACATTTTAAGCTTTTACTGTTATGTTTGAGCACTTATCTGCATTAGTATTGAGCTATCTAAGCCGGTTTATTTACAGGATAAGGGTTATTGTGGTTGGAAACCGAAGCATTAAAATCTAGCCCCAGTGGAAAATGATTCAGGAATTTCCTTCTCGGCTCTACCTAGGTAGAGACACCCAGCTAGCTCTACTGTTAGTAGGACTTCAGTAGCTGCACTGCAGGCCTTTTACTTGAGTTTAACTATCAACATAATTAGGAAGTTACTGAGGATTTACAGTTGTAGATACGTCACTGACTGTAAAGGCACAGTCAAAGAGCTTTGAAGTCAAACATGTAGCTCAGTGGGTAACAGCACTACCCACCAGGGAGCCACCACCACATGGGAGACGTGGGTTCGAATCCCGGTCTGCATGACTACACTGTGCTACACCAATAGGACTCCTTGAGCACCACTCCTAACCACTACACTGGCCTCCCTGTAATGTGACTAACCTTGTAAGTCGCTCTGGATAAGAGTGTCAGCTAAATGCTGTAAATATATCGTATATAGAAATAAATTCTGCCTCTTACAAGCTTGAAACATGGAAACATGTCTTCTACATACTCAAAACTGCATTTAATCTCTTTGAAGGTGTCAGAAACTACACAGCTACACTGCTATGACTTGGATTTCAGAGACCGGTTCAGGAGAGCTGGAGGTGCATCATCTCACTTTGGAGACAGCATCCAGACTGAGACGCATCTGTAAAAACAGAATCGTGTTTATAACCATCTCCAAATGTGGTTCTGATCCAGTTTACAAAAAGTCCGATTCCGTTTGCTGTCCCGGCTATCAAACATCATTCTGGATACATCTGGGTATGCCAGCAGTCACATTGGGGCTGGCAGTCTGAATATAGCCCTTGTAATGTCAGCACTCATGAACACTCGATTGGATGCACACAGAAGAAATCAACCCACAGGAATGAAACTTGGTGGGTAGATTAGACATCGTGAGACATGCTAATGATTCAAGTTTCACGCTTTACTGGTTGCAGATACTCAGTGAGCAGTGGTGCCTCCATGAGTCATCCTGTTAGTGCAGCACCACTGGCAGGCGATTGCACCAGCAGGACTACATGCACACAGACCGTTGCCACAACTGTCCTTAACACCACGTCACCGTCACCAAAGACTGCAGTGGTGTCGTACCAGACTGTCATGGAGTGACTCAGAATGGCAGCGGGTCATCTTCAGTGACGAGTCCCGGTTTAATCTTGGTGGAGACAACCAACAAATCGCGTGTGGAGGCACCGTGGTCAGCACCA
The DNA here is from genome assembly GCA_024036415.1 of Prochilodus magdalenae. NCBI lineage: Eukaryota > Metazoa > Chordata > Actinopteri > Characiformes > Prochilodontidae > Prochilodus > Prochilodus magdalenae. The sequence goes on along the minus strand of JAMWET010001978.1, from coordinate 4,260 downwards.
AGACGAACGGTACGTTGTCACTTGTCGTACGTCCAGGACGAGACACCACTTCTGTATGTTATTAATGTGAATGATTTATATGTGGATATTTTAATAGAGGAGAATGTTAGAAAACGATGACAACAACAACCAAAAATTTGATATTAATGAAATTAGAATGTCAGTGGTGGATTTATTTATTATTTATTATACCAATACAGTTACTATGACTACTATTAGTAGCAGTAGTAGTAATAATAATTATAATAATAATAATAAATGTTCTAGTTATAATTAGACAGATAGAATAAAGAAAAAAAAAAGAAAACTGGCGTGTCATTATTTAGGCAAAACCAGCCCTTGACCAGACACACGACCCTAAACCCAGTGTTGAGGTTAAGTGTTCCCACAGCACTACAACACACGTCCTTATTTTTTAGCTCAATTAAAAAAAAGATAAAAATCACAAGACCTATGTGCTAGTCCATGTAGAACCATATGTGCTGATTGTCAGTGCATGTTAAGACTCGCTGTCCTCTTGTTTCTGGCCTGTCTGTCACCGCTGGTCTTTCGGCAGTGGCAGCATCTTGCTGCTTTGTATGAGCCTTTATTTGTTAAAAGCTGAATCCTTAAACTGGTGTCTGTCATTGACAGGCCACACAATGCGGATGCTTGCTGGGTTCCATATGGTCCTCACCCAACCCTCTGCTGCGTATAAATCTCAGCACAGACCCGCCAGATAATGTATCACCCGTGGTTTGTAAACTGTTTTGTTAAGCGTGCATTATCAGGAGGACGGAGAAAGGAGGGGTCGCGGCTGAAATGCGAACAGTTGGTGCGGTGTTAGGAAAGTTTCTTTTTTTTGTGTGTGTCAAGTAACCGCACATACACATCCTCCCTCCCTCCCTCCCTCCCGCTCGCCTACACCCGCACCGCCCCGTCCTAACGAGGCATGACTTAGTCATACCAGCTGTCTGAGGCTGTTCCTCATGGGTGGTACTGCCCCCTGTCAGACCCAGCAGACAAAACCTCCACCCGCTGAGGATGAGCGTTTTAACAGCCTTGTCTTTTTACTGCGTCCGTGCGCACATCTGCGTTTGAATTTAATATTTGATTTATTACTCTTGTGCAGTTCTGTGCAAAAGTCAGAGACCATCCATCAATTCTTTAACTTCCTGCCAAAATTTTCAATTAGTACCGGCTATACCATCTTAAGGACATTCAGACTGTTTACGTAGTTTGAAAACTAGACAGTTACAGACGACATTGGACTCCTAACAAACACCTGGAGGACCTGGTAGACCACCTCAACAGCTCCCGTCTGATGAACAGCAGTTAAAACTTTCATCTCTAAGCGAGAGGAGAACATCAAGGTCCACTCTCGCTTCAAATCTGAAAACATCCACAGGTGTTTCTGTCCATCCTTCTTCCACTGTGAGAAGACTCCTCAGCGCTATGGAGGTCTGAAAGGAGGTGTAGCTGTTCAAGAAGCACCTCACTGAGAAAAGGAGACACACACATCCAACAAAGAAGCTGCTGCTGGTGTTCTCGGAACAATGGACCGACCACCTCAGAGTCCAGACCTCAACACCACTGAATGCGTTTGGGATAACTTGGATGGTAAGATGCCTGACACCTTACCTTACCTTACCAATGTCTTAAACATCTTAAACTTTGGAGGCTTCTGTTCCCTGCAGAATGAAATGAATGACTCCTGAAGGCCTGAGCACAAAAATACTGCATACATGCCATAGAAAACTTAATACACTGAATTAAATCCTAGAAGATCTTAAAGGAAACACAGTGGCTTTCTGTAAAGTGTTCCCATGCCCACTCCTCCAAAGTTATAGCCAGTGTTTCGGACTCTTTCGGGAGGTCATTCTCCTTATTATAAGTCAGAGTAACATCCGAATGATTTTAAAGCTCTTATTTTAAGGGTGAATGGTTACATAATGTGGCTTTAAGGATCATAGCATTTTCAGTTCAGTTTCTGTAGCTGGAAAAATACTATTCCTATAATACCATTCATAAAAATCTTACTAACCAATGTAATACCCTGCACCAGATACACCGCACCCGTCAAAAGTTTAGACATGCCCACCTTCTTAAAGACTTAAAGACTCTCCCACGGATGAGAGTCTGAACCAGTCCATATCCTGATACACCACATCTACTCCTGATGTACACAGTATGATACTCCTCCATATCTCCACCTCTAATATATATTTAGTGGTGTAAAAGCTTGGATCTCTTTTTCTGCACAGTGTGAAAGCTCTAGTTCTCCTTTTAGTTTTGACTGGTACGATATTAATCAGTTAGGTGAATAACACTTACAAGTGACTCGTTTTGAAAAGCAGTGCATGAGGACTTAGATGCAGTAGATCAGTGTAGCTGTTCAGGTCAGCGTTGCCCCTCATGGTGTACAGGTGTAGTACATGTGACTTTATCACACCTCTATTTTATCTGCTCTGGTTAATGACTTTTGTACATTCTCGTTCACATATATAGACACACCTCTCTTAATATGCTTATTAGTGCAACATCCACCAAGGCTGCTCCTGTTTATAGTACCATCCATACGTACATATGTATATGTAAACTTCTTAGGTCATATCTAGTCCCCTTGCTCACTGTTACTGTCTGTGGTTAATAGCTCTTCTGTAACTCCTACTCTGTTCATTTTAAGAATGTATGTCTTTCGTTGTGTAATATGTATTGTACTGTCACACTGTAATTTCCTTTGGGATCAATAAAAGGCTGTCTTATTTTATCCTATCTAGTCTTGTCTTGTTTTATTTAGTCTTATCCTGTCTTCTCGTCTTGTCTTTCTGATCTTGTCTTGTCTTGTCTTGTCTTGTCTCATCTTGTCTTGTCTTGTCTTGTCTTGTCTTGTCTTGTCTTGTCTTGTTTAGTCTTGTCTTGTCTTGTCTTCTCTTCTCTTCTCTTGTTTAGTCTTGTCTTGTCTTGTCTTGTCTTGTCTTGTCTTGTCTTGTCTTGTCTTGTCTTGTCTTGTCTCGTCTTGGCTTGGCTTTCTTGTCTTGTCTTGTCTTATTTTATATTATCCTGTCTTCTCATCTTGTCTTGTCTTTCTTATCTTGTCTTGCCTTGTCTTGTCTTGTTTTGTCTTTTCTTCTTATGTCTTGTCTTGCCTTGTCTTCTATGTCTTGTCTTATTTTATTCTATCCTGTCTTCTTGTCTTGTCCTGTCTTGTCTTATCTTTCCTGTCTTGTCTTGTCTTGTCTTGTCTTGTCTTGTCTTGGCTTTCTTGTCTTGTCTTGTCTTGTCTTTTCTTCTTATGTCTTGTCTTGCCTTGTCTTCTATGTCTTGTCTTTTTTTATCCTATCCTGTCTTCTTGTCTTGTCTTGTCCTGTCTTGTCTTATCTTTCCTGTCTTGTCTTGTCTTGTCTTGTCTTGTCTTGTCTTGTCTTGTCTTGTCTCGTCTTGTCTTGGCTTTCTTGTCTTGTCTTGTCTTATTTTATATTATCCTGTCTTCTCATCTTGTCTTGTCTTTCTTATCTTGTCTTGCCTTGTCTTGTCTTGTCTTTTCTTCTTATGTCTTGTCTTGCCTTGTCTTCTATGTCTTGTCTTATTTTATCCTATCCTGTCTTCTTGTCTTGTCTTGTCCTGTCTTGTCTTGTCTTGTCTTGTCTTGTCTTGTCTTGTCTTGTCTTGTCTTGTCTTGTCTTGTCTTGTCTTATCTTTCTTGTCTTGTCTTATCTTTCTTGTCTTGTCTTATCTGTCTTGTCTTGTCTTTCTTGTCTTGTCTTATCTTTCTTGTTTTGTCTTGTCTTGTTTTGTCTTATTTTATATTATCCTGTCTTCTCATCTTGTCTTGTCTTTCTTTTCTTATCTTCCTATGTCTTGTTTTGCCTTGTCTTATTTTATTGTATCATGTCTTCTTGTCTTGTCTTGTCTTGTCTTGTCTTCTCTTATTCTAACCCCCTACCTAGGGGGAATACATTGATGTTAGGTATTTTAAACCATGCATGTGCCTCGAGTCCCTCAGACTTCAGTGACTTCATTCCACTCAGTGCCTACATGAATGCGAGCTGCTGATGCAACCAGAATTCCAATGCGGCTGTTCAATCAGCTGGCCAAAGGCAAAGAAAAGGAAAAAGAATGTCATACAGAAGAAATAATTCAGTTCTGCTTTAAGCCCTTCAGCCGGCCCGTTCTAATCTGACACAATTTCTAGCATTTAAATCCAAAGAGCTTTTCGGCACATTTGATGGCGATCGGATGCGCGATGGCGTTAAGCTAGAAAAACACGATGTGGGTCTT
>JAMWET010001977.1:47500-59890 GCA_024036415.1 Prochilodus magdalenae | reverse complement strand
CACAGCTGTGTCTCCACTCAGCAGACTCTGTCCTCTTAAAATCACAGTGTTGCTGGACGAGTCTCTGGTGATCTGAAACCTGCTTTTCAGTTCATCATTGTAGTAAGTTATCACAGTAGGTACATCTCCATATATCTCCCCAATCCACTCCAGAGCTTTTCCTTCAGGCTGCCGTATCCAGTGTGTACAGTAGCTTTTATCAATTACTGAATACCCAGAGACTGTACAGGTCAGGGACATCGACTGACCAGGTGTCACATATAGCAGTTCAGCTTCAGCCTGTACGACCAGACTCTGGAGTTCTCTTAATGCTTTATTCTTCATTCCCTTCATCATTCATCCGTTATTCTGTTCTACTGAAACGCTGATAATCACTTTATCCACAGCGTTAGCACAGTCTGGTATTAGCTGTGCTACTGATCTGTAGCTGTTACTGATCATGTGTGGGTGAAAGTACCAAACGTTCACCCAGTTGTTCACATATTCTACAAAGCTTCCTCCATCTACTTCACCTCCAGTCACACCATCCACTACGTACAGTTTAAACAGGAGCCTAAACACCTGTTCAGGACCTGCTAGACCAGCTACTCCACTATGACTGTGTCACGTCAGCGGGTCTGGCTGACTATGATGGATCCTCCGGACTTCAACTCCCAGAATGCACAGCACGATGATGTCGTACCCACATGCAGCCAACCATCCAATCAGATATGCTCTAGGTCACCTGAGTTTTAGCCACAGCTGTCAGCAATCACTCACTTCCTGTATTTAAGACACACACAAACTCCTGTTTGCACCTCTGAGCGTTCTACCTGCTACATCTTTGATCTCTGGCTTTGCCTTTGTTCTCCCTTTAATCTCTCCTTTCGTTTTCTCCCTTTGGATTCATTTGCCTGTTGTTAGCTTCCCTGGTATTTGACCCTACGTCTGTCTTTGACTTCGCTTGGCTGTCTCCTCTGGTTCAGTCTGCTCTCTTCTGCCTTCTTGGATTTCGCCCCTCGCCTGTCTTACTCGACTCATGACCAGGTATTATTCCTTTGCATGGTTGACTCGGTTTCTGTCGGTGTGTAAAGTCTCTGATCTACACAATAAAGCTCATTTGTCTTTTAGCCTTGTTAGCGTCGCACCTAGTTCTTTGTTCTTGGCAGACTGATCCTAAAATCACACTGGAACCATAAAATCACTTTTCATCTAGAAAACTATTTCAGAGCTCCGTCATTGAAGAGAAACAGCCACAGCAACACAAACCCCTGTACAAACACTCCACAGCTCTATCAGCTGAAGTGTTTAACCTCAGGGTGACGTCCTCTGGCCCATCAGTTTTACTGTCTACAGAAATGATATAACCCTGTACAGGAACCGTTTTCAGCTGCTTAAATATTGTATACACATGTATTTATGTTTATTCATGCAGTAGATGCTCCTCCAGAGCAATTATGTACAAGGCAGACGGCAAACTGGAACACAGAGACAGAAGAAATCCACCTCCTGAGTTCCTAATGCAAGTTCATAATTGGTGTGGTAGCACCACCTGCTGATTTAAAGAATCCACTGTCCATATTAAAGGTCTGCTGCCCTGTTAAAACTTCTCTGCTGAGTTTCTGTGCAGCTGGTTCACATGTTTGCTCCACTGTGGTCTCTGGCACAGTAGTACACAGCTGAGTCCTGTGCAGTCAAGCCGGTCAGCTTCAGATACACCATGTTTCTGGAGTTCTCTCTGGTGATCTCCAAACGTCCCTCAACAGGTTTGGCATATATAGTTTTACTGGCATCATAATAGATAGCCCCAATCCACTCCAGAGGTTTTCCAGCCTGCTGTCTGATCCAGTGCATTCCATAGCCTCCAAAGTTAAACCCGGATCCTCTACAGGAGAGACTCAGAGCTTCTCCAGGTTTCTTCTGAACTGTGGTTTCTAGTGATTCCATACTCTGACATTTCACACCTGCTGAAAAAAGAGACATATATGATTATGAATTATGTGTAATATACAGCCTACAGATAACAATAACAAATATTAAAATAATATATATAAATAATAAAACACTGAATCAGGAACTCACTGCTGAAGGTGAGCAGTAGCAGGAATAAGGAGAGCGTGTTCTTCATGGTGAGTGTTGATGAGGCTCTACTGCTCCACTCAGCTCAGCGGCACAGAAGTACTGGATGGACCCCCAATATGCTGGATTTGCATCATGACGTCATAGATGGGGGGATTAACTATGAGAAACGCTGAACTACAGCTCTGTCTACCTCCTTTCCTCAGTGAGGGCTTTCAGCAGAGGTGTCTTCTCACAGTGGAAGGATGGAGAGGAACACGTGTAGGTGTTCTCAGATCTAAAGCTAGATCGTAGCTTGATGTTCTCCTCTCTCTCACAGAGGAAAGCTGTTTATGTGATGAGAGCATCTTTCAGTGGTCCCATTTTCTTCCTTATAAAAAACGAGTTATCAGAGCTCTTCACAAACATCTGAAAATTAATAACTTGTACTTGATGTCTGTTTTGACAAAACATTTAATAAACTAAATATATACGTCTCTGATTGCACTATACTGTATACAATAGACATTATGGGACTTCAACATTCAGTCTGACTGTAAAATTTATTTTAAGATTTTTATTAAAATACCGATTTTAAACTTTTCCATCATGTTCAGAAAAAACGTATGGATACTAACTGTTTCTAAATGCATTTATAAAATGGCATACAAGCCTTATAATGCCAGGCATAAGCTTATATAATTACTTATAGCTAGTTCTAATTACATGCAAACTGCTTTATTAAACAATAGCATGCAGCTTCTAATGCGTCGCTGCACAAGACATTATAATATCTGTTCATAAGAACACTGTAAGTATGGATGCTATAATATGTAAGCTGTGGCTTTAAACAAGCTTTACTAATTAAAAAATCTGAAGTTGGCCGAGCAGCATAGTCACTCTATATCGTCTATCCACTTAGATAATCTCACTCACCTAAACTCACTTACAGCCTGTAATGGTGTTAAGCTGCATTACAACATCAGCGTCTACAGTGTCCTTATGAACATTGTAGAGTGTGTTATACAACCTGGCTTCATAAAATCACATCCCCTAGCTTTATAAAGTGTTATGCATGTCATTGGAACTCATTAAGAGACATTATACAGGCTTATGGCAGGTGTTATAAGGTGTTATGTGTACTATGTAATGAGTCATATATGTATTTATAGTGCATTATGAATAGAGGACTCATGGGTAAAATTTGACTGTTTCCCTGCTTTAATAAAGTCACATAAGTTAATAAATCATCTACCCAGTTTATGTATGTAGATTATTCTGCATGAATAAACATCAATAAATACATATTAATGCTGTTGTTGAAATCTGTTGCTGTGTATGGTTATATTATATATAAAACATTATGAGCCAGAGGTTGTAACCCTGACGAATTTCAAATCCCTTTATTGTATTTTATTATTATTATTTTTGTTGTTGTTGTTGTTGTTAATAATATTATTATTATTATTCTTACTATTATTATTATTATTATTATTATTTTGGTCTGTTATGGAAGAAATAGCATTTGTAGCGTAATCCTAAGCACAGTGTCAGACACTTCTGTTTGGGTTAGGGATCTGTAGCTGATTTTTAAACAGGTCTGCTGTTGATCTGTGGCGCTGTGGTTGTCGAGCACAGTGATACACAGCTCTGTCTTCAGTCTGCAGATTCTGAGTGTTGCTGGAAGTGTCTCTGGAGATGCTGAACTTGGATTTCAGGGAATCTTAGTGAGCTGTGTCTCCACCACTGCATATCCACCCGATCCACTCGAGGGTCTTCCCCTTAGGTTGACGTATCGAGTGAGAGCAGTAGCTTGTGACTGAGTTTATAGAAACTGTACAGGATCATTTGACTCCAGGTTATACAATTACCAAACTCAGCTGGGTTAGCTCAATGCTTTCAGCACCTAGTAATCAAGCCATGCAGGAAAGATCAGAAAGAGTAGCCATCATGTTATATATTGTTGTTTTTTTTTTTTTTATGTCATAGTAACCATAACTCTCAAAGACGAGTTGGAGCTCATTTAAACTTTAAGAGATCTATTAAATCAGAATCAAATGGAAGATGAGTGAATATAAAACACCACATATTAATGAATCAGTAAACGTGGAGGAGCACAAAAAAGATAATTCCTACTATCTGGGTCATTCATAATAGAGTAGATCTAAGATCACACGGCTGCGGTGGGCTTTCAGTCATACTCACACGCTGTGGCTTCTAGCAAGAGCTACAGAAATAGGTTATTATATTATATAGTATTATTTTACACTTTAAAATAATTGACTAGGTTTCAACTTATATATGTAATATTAAAAAATTATACATAACTTTAACTGTGCCGTGAGTAGACATATCAGTGGGCTACACATAAAGATAAATGAGCCATACCCGGGATTAAGAGCATATTTGTATTCTAATATTTTTCATATATCTCAATCAAAAGATTAAATATCTATATAGGCCAAATGTACTGGTTAGTATAAGTTGAGTATATTTTAGTGTGATTGAGATTATCATGAAAACTGAAAAGTCTTACTGAAGGTCTTGCTCCTCACTTGTTTGTAGTTTAACAGAAATATAACAACAGCAAACCAGAACAAACTTCAGAAACGGCTCTTCTGCTGTTACGAGTCTGACATCGCAATGATGCAAGAACCCTGTCTGGTGTTACAGAGAACCCTTTTCAAAAATGTTCTGCGTGAAAACCATGTACACTGCGTTCTTCATCAATCAGAAGAATGATGGCACAGGGAAAATCCCGTTTCAGCAGGCCAAAGAGCTTAGAGCGTTCATAGGTCTATACAGAATCACTGTCCTTACAAAGGGGGCTGGAGGTTGGGGAACCATTGTTGTGACCGGAGGGTCGCCGGTTCGATTCCCTGAACCGACAGTAACGATCGAACCCCCAGCTGCTCCCCGTGTGTGTCTTTCACTTCATGGATGGGTTAAATGTGGAAAACAAATTCCTCTGAGTGTTGAAGCACAAATGGCACAAAATGGATTAAAAACTGTCTACTCAGAGAATGACTGGCCTCACCAAAAAATTCCACATCATCAGATCTCCAGATCAGAACACCAAACACCATAAGTCTGTAGATATGTTTCCACCAATCAATCCACATGTATTTATAATGGGCCTTTATAGAACTAATGTTTCCTCAAAGCAGCTTTACAGAGCGGCAGTTCATGGAACTGCATTGATGCATCGGTAAATGGACCTGGTTCAGCTCATCTCACCAAAATCATCTAACGATGATCTCCATGGACAGTCATCACTCTGCACTTTACATTAGCATGTTTATACTCGCACATATAGACTGACCTACTGTTATCTTCCCTCCACACTGTATATCTGTAGTGCATGTATATATATACATCAGTATTCTATGCCCTGTATATACCCTGCATCTCTCATCTACCTCAGCCTTACCATAGTGCTGTATGGAAATGTGTACATCTGCATATATCATAGTTTATCCATACCTTTATATAACTTTATACAAAACCGGTATATTAGTATAAACAGAGATTTTACTGCTTAGTATTGTATATATTTATTGTCTAATGTATATTTTTTGTATTGAAGTACTGTAAGGGACTACACACCTACGTTTTTCACTCACCTTCACACCTGTGAAAATGTGACGTGACAATAAAAGTGATTTGATTTGATTTGATCGAAATATCTAGCCTTTAGATGTGTAAGTCATGTGTAATGGCTGCCATTTATGTTTTATCTGTCAAGTGTTCCTCATTTAATCATGACTCGCTGCATCCATTTCTGTGAAATGCTGAGAAGAGACCACTGTGGGGTCTAGAGAGTTAGATGTGGATCCACTGCTGTTGGAAAGTGCTGGACCGGGCCAGTCTGGTTTTTTATATTGTAAATATGAGTTACATTTTTATGCAAAAAGTTAGAAGCGCTGATCTTTACATGACCTTTATTACCATGTTTGATTGCTTTAGCTGTACATAGCCTAGAAGAACTAGGTCATAGAACCACAGATGCTAACACTGCAGCTAAACAATAAACCTCAATATGAACCACAAGCCACTGATACTGAGGTCAGTGAATCATCACGACAGCTATACTGGAGAGAACCGAGTACGAAGGAGTTTTACACCAGCTCAGCTGCTCTGACCAGCAACATGGAGGGTGCCTTTGAAATGGGGGGAATGGACGTGATGGAAGTGGGAGATATGGAGATGACGGAGGGAGGAGATATGGAGATGATGGAGGGAGGAGATATGGTTGTGATGGAGGCAGAGGACTGTGGCGGGGATGGACATAGATTGAGATTCAAAGGTGCACGGCCGAGACAGAATAACCAAGTGCCTCAAAAGCGTCGCCCCCGTGTGAAGGTGAAAGACTACATGTGTTTCTCCATCATCTGTAACACGTTCTGCAACGTCATGTTCCTGGGCCTACTCGCACTGAGAATGTCAATGAGGGTAAGCTATTCATGCTCTTACCAGGGAATGTAAACGTTCTGCTAAATGGAATAGTTCTGATGTACAGAGAACCTACTTAACTGTCACTACTAAACTCAATACAAAGTGCAGAAATGACGAGTCATAAAAAATAAAACACGGTTTAAATTGTCTAATGTGTTACATAGGTGGAAAAGCTACCCATGCATACACTGTTACAACACTATCTCATTGTGTCAGTGTGTAAATATATATTAACATACATACAAATACATATATATATATACATATATGACCAGGCAAGATACTCACAGGTTTTAGTTTGATTATGAATCTTGGATTTAGTAAGAAATACTTGGATCACAGTCGTTACAAATATAGCAGCCGACCAAAACAATTTGATAAAAAAATAAAACAATATACATAAACAATATATACATATGTGGCCCAGTAAAATACTCACAGGTCAACAACTTAGGTCAAAATCTTAGACTTAGTAAGAGGAACTTGGATCACTGATGTTACAAATACTGACCAAAACAATTTAATATAAAACCAAAATTAAGAAATACACAGGTCAATGGAGCAATATAGCTTCTTTCTATCTCCTTTGGGTTCCCACACCCTTGTACGTATGGAGCATACAGAAAAGACACCAGTGTTAAACACAGTGCAAATAATGCGGCAGTGGCTGCTGTAAGAATAAACACAACATTAAAATCACACCACTCAATAACAATAACCAAATCCAGCCAAAGTTCATGTATGGAACACCCGAACACACCAACCTCAGTCAGGGACTCTGTCTTCTCTCGTTCACGGTAGCTATGTAAACAGAAGTGGTCATATTTACCACTGTTATTGTTGATAGTATATTTATTAATTTATAGTTTATATGTCACTATAATACAATGCTTTACTTCCCCATTCATTACAAACTACCACAACATTTGGAGATTAAACTTTATTAGCCTTCTCCCTCGAAACAGGAAACAGAGATTATATAGAACTGACCTGCTCAGCCAAGAGAAACTCTCCACACACACCAACTTATAATCAACAACCTATCCTTATATCCAAATTATCCAATTATTCAAACTTATGAAGCATATTCTAGTATTTACAGTATTTTTAACTTTTGCTCTCAGCTAGCCCCCAGCATATTATGGATTTATCTCTGAATTTAAATGTAATGTAAGTCTATGGAATATAACTTCATGCCCAACAGCTTTGGGCCATTTCTGTTGGTCCATTCGTCATGGTTCATTTTTCACACAATGTAAACAGAAGCTGCTGTGTTAAAACGATGCATAAAAGTAAAAAGTGTGTGTGTGTGTGTGTGTGTGTGTGTGTGTGTGTGTGTGTGTGTGTGTGTGTGTGTGTGTGTCATAGGCACAGCAAAGGTGCCGCCAAGGAGATGCCAGAGGTGCCCAGCGTTATGCATGCCGTGCTCTCTACGCCAACATTGCAGCGCTGATACTGACCATCACCCTCATTGTAATGCTGACCACCACCTGTTTATCAGATTCAAATAAATGCAGTTGTATTTCTCAGTGCATAAACAGATAACTGGAAGTGGCTCTTAACCCACTCAGGTGTAGCAGACTGATAAAGTTTTGGGGTGGGAGAGCGGAGGGAAGAGTGGGTGTCACTGACGCTTCGTAAGTACAGTGCTGGAATATATTCCAACTGCTCTGCTTTTAAATCATTTAGTAATTCATTCTTCTAAGCTGAGCCTTCTGGGTCATGGGGGGTACTGGAGCTCATCTCAGCGCCCACTGGGAGGAGGGCAGGAGACACCCTGGAGTCCATCACAGAGCAGATGCACAGACATGCATTGCAATCTAGCATCTCCAGTTCACCTGACTGCATGTCCTTGGACTGTGGAAGGAAAAGCAAAGGAGACCCATGCAGACAGGGGGAGAACCTGCCGGACGTCCCAGTCAGGAATGGAACTGCATTGCCGCTTTTGAATGATCATTAGGATTTTACCACATGCGCAATACTGTAGCTCATTTCTGTCTGATTTAATAAAGTTCTTTCCAGCACAAATCAGTTTCATTTTGTTTTATTTCTCTCCTGTTTTCAGATTCTTTCATCCATTCCATATTCTCTACACTAAATCTAAAGATTCCCAGAATTCCACTCCAATTAAACATACTGCAGTAATTATCTCAGTTCGTTCAGAATAGCATTGTATTTTAATGTATTGTGTTTCATAAAAACGTTCAACACACACTTGTTGTGAATGTTTTTTTATGAAGTGTCTTAAGATTCGATTAGATTTAACTTTATTGTCATAGTGTAGAGTACAGGTACAGAGCCAATGAAATGCAGTTAGCATCTAACCAGAAGTGCAAGTACAGTATTATTTACATAAAGAGCCGTATTAGAAAATATATACACATAATATAAGCATATCTATAGGCATATATATGTATGTATATAAACAACATTTACAAATTAATGTTTAAACTAAGTAGTTTCTGCATTCATAATTTAGAATATTTTGCCCTAATACTGTAGAATTGCCATTTTGAAGATTGAAGGTTTTGTTCAGAGAGCAAATACATACCATTCAAATGTGCTTATGATGTTTTGTGAAACCCCAGGAGCATTATAATAAACTCTACATGGGGGGGTGGGGCAACAGCCTAGAGCCGTCTCGCCACAAACAATAAGGCCAGTAACCCACAGTCCAAGATATGTATACAGGGCAACATCATATGACCCGATGAATAAACATTATCAGCTCTCAGCCCATTCTCAGAAACCTTTTTATCAGCTGCACTGACCATATAGGAGCACTCTGTAGTTCTACAGGTATAGACTGTAGTCCACCGTGGTGGTGGTGTGTTAGTGTGTATTGTGCTAGTGTGAGTGGATCAGACACAGCAGTGCTGCTGGACACCTCAGCGTCACTGCTGGACAGAGAATCGTCCACCAACCAAAACTATCCAGACAACAGTGTCTTGTGAGCAGCGTCCTGTAACCACTGAAGAAGGACTAGAGGATGACTAACACTGCACTGTGCAGCAGGAGATGAGCTCTCATCTCTTACAATATGGACCACCAAGGTATGAGTGTCTAATAGAGTGGACAGTGAGGGGACACAGTGTTTTAACACTCCAGCAGCACTGCTGTGTCTGATCCACTCACACCAGCACCACACACACTAACACACCTCCACCACCACGTCAGTGTCACTGGAGTGCTGAGAATGATCCATCGTCCTAATGCAGCGCCATCTCCAGTGTAAACTAATTCAAAGTGGATTCATATGCTCCTTCATTTCATGCTAAGTGCACTGACACTGCTCCCTGCATGGTGGGTGTGTTCAGCTGCTGACAGGTTTTTGTACATCCTTCCCATCTGTTTGCCACACTGTGTCAGACGGGCACAGTAATACACAGCTGTGTCTTCTGCTGTCAAACCAGACAGTTTAAGGTGTGACATGCCTTTGCTGTTGTCCTTTGTTATTTCAATCCGGCCTTCGAGACCGTTAGCATAGGCTGTGTCTCCAGTGTTAGTAAAGATGCGCCCAATCCACTGTAAGCCTTTTCCAGGTGGTTGGCGAATCCAGTGCATGGCATAACTTCCAAAATCATATCCTACTGCCTTACAGGAGATAGAAAAACTTCCCACAGGACTCTTCAGCACTGAATCACCAGGAATGGACTCCAAGCCTTGACCTTTCACACCTGAAGACAAGAGGGAATAGCAACCATTGGAAAAATAATAAACACTTTCATTTCAAACAATTAGATTAAAAGTGTTTAGTAACTCACTGGAGACCAATAGGATCAGCTGTAGCAGGAATAAGGAGAGCGTGTTCTTCATGGTGAGTGTTGGTGAGACTCTGCTGCTCCACTCAGCTCAGCAGCACATAAGTACTGGATGGACCCCCAACACGCTGGATTTGCATCATGATGCCACAGCTGGTAATGTAATGTCAGTTCACTGTTCAACGTTAGTTTTAGCCAGGAGACCAATTCAAAGACAACTAAAGTCATCAATACTGGAGATGACTGGACATGGACGAGTGTTTCAACATCAGTACTGTACAGCGGAGGCTGTGTCCCCTGTGGTATTATCTGGATATACAGCTGTGACTGGATTTGGCATGAACTGGGCAAGTTTCTGGATGTAGGCAACATCAATGTTCAGACACTCTTACATCAAAAAATTGTGCAGTTGGGAAAGATTTGGTGGATGCCTTCCCTGACGAGGAGAATTCCCTGTAGACTGGGATCTTAGCCACTGCTGGTAGACCCGTATGACCGTATGCTTCTATACACCTGCAGATTCATATACAGATACATTTATACATGAGATTTTGAACCAACGTCTTGGGCAACACGTTCCACCACCATCATCAAAAAATCATGTGAGGGAATATCTGTTCAAAGAATGGTGTTCTAACTCTCCAGTCACACATTGCTGCTAATCTGATCAAGTTCATGTAGTAGTTGCTGAAAGTGAATCCAGATCCTCTACAGGAGAGACTCAGAGCTTCTCCAGGTTTTAGCTGAACTGCAGTTTGTAATGATTCCATACTTTGACATTTCCCACCTGCTGAAAGAAGATATGAGATTATGAATGATGTATTAATGCTGTTACACAGAGAAACAGTCTATCAGTCAGGAACTCACTGCTGAAGGTGAGCAGTAGCAGGAATAAGGAGAGCGTGTTCTTCATGGTGAGTGTTGATGAGACTCTACTGCTCCACTCAGCTCAGCAGCACATAAGTACTGGATGGACCCCCAGCACGCTGGATTTGCATCATGGCGTTGTGACAAAGGACAAACAGATTGTGATGTGCGCTGAACTAAAAGCAAGGCACAGTTTGTTTAATAGGTTGTACTGAAACACAGCAACACCAAGAACAGGAAATACAATCAAGGGCTAAACTGAGTCAGAGTCAATAAACAGGCAAGGATCAAACCAAACAGACAATCAGACCAGGTGGAGGGATCAAAGGGAATAAACAAGAAGCATAAACCAGAGAATCAAAACAGTGTCAAAGCCAGAGTAACAAAGTCAGACAAAGAGAGAACGCTCAGTATGCAGCAGAATGGCAGTACTTCGCAATGAGCCAGTGTGAGTGAGAAGCATTTAAACAAACAGACGTATTACCATCAGGTGACCAATCAGTATTCTGGAGACCGAGAGCAAGACAACAGGGTGTGATTGGCTAAGGGTGAACACGTGACATCGGGTGGTGGATTACGGGAAATGGAGTCCAGGAGATCGGAGGTGAGAAGAGAACCCGCAGGCATGACAAACGGACAAAGTTAGAGAAATACGGAGCTGTGCAGCTGCGCGTGTGTACAGCAGGGAACTGTAGTCCACTTTAACATGTGACGTATATGCTGCATGTAAACAGTTCAACATTTAGAAAACATGAATAAAAATACATATATGGAAACAAATTATCTTTAAACAAAGAAAATGACATGAGCTCTTAAACAACACATTTATAAAGAATTCACCAAAATAAATTTACTATTTATCATTATTTTATAACTCTGTTACACAGAGGGGGTCCAACTTTCAACTGTACAGTGTACCCCACTAAACACCTGCTCCCACTCTAATGCTGTAATCACTCCCACACCATCATTACATTCACACATAGAAAGATTCATTAGATTCCAGCAGTTCCTTCTAGCTGTGATATGTGTGTGTCATTGAGTGTACACAGTATAACATCATACACACTACAGGCTCTTTTAGTGCAGATACTGTTCACTTCTTACTCTGAGCTCATTGGTAGAGCTTTATCATTTACATGAATGGAGGTTCTGGTGTGAGGGAGTTTTTGTACGTCTCAGCTGATTTCCTGCAGCACTGTGAGGCATATCGAGCACAGTAATACACAGCTGTGTCCTCAGCTTGCAGATTCTGTCCTTGTAGGGTGAT
>JAMWET010001977.1:0-45000 GCA_024036415.1 Prochilodus magdalenae | reverse complement strand
CATGGTTCTGCTGGTTCTCTTAGACCTACAGGTTCTTCTCCAAACTCACTGTCTCAGCTTCATATCTAGAGAAGAGCTTTGATATGGAATTTACATAATCAGTCAGTGATGTGGATGGATTCAGCAGCAGACTGTAGGCGCCCCCTACTGGAGCACACATGTCAATCATTCATGACACATTTGTGAGATCTCACTGGGATGTTTATTCCTCTAAGAAGTAAATTGTTTTGCTAGGGGCAGACAGACCCCGCCTCACATCACACATGGAATCAGCTGTATGTGGTATTGTCCTATATTGTGCTCTACTGCTAATAGAACTGATTGTTAAACTATGTACTTGGTTTTGTTGAATGTTTATATTTATTTATATATAATTTTTTTTATAATTAATTTATTGCAGTTAGTGCTGTATGTTTGATCATATTAGACACTGGCTATTATGTAATATTCCATACAGGAACACCATAAAACCAGAATGTAAGTCTGGGTTTTTGTAAGGCGTGCACTTTAGTCAGTGTCACTGTGAGTGTAAGAATGCAGTACTGATCAGTCCTAAACCACATAATGAAACTCTTTGGTGGCTGAGAGTTACTGATTCACCTCTGGGGTATGAAGTAATATGAGCATTAGTGTAGACTAAAGTACAGATAGAGATTTACATAAACAGCCTCTGACCAATAGAGTTAGTTCAGGAATATTATCATCCACTGTTACAGTTTTGCATGAGACCTGTGATCTCCCGCTCGCGTTCTGACACCCATACTGCTGAGATGTCTAACACTCCCACTGCTGCTCAGCTGTCATGTAGGGTCCGAGTCCCAGTGGAGCCCCACAATAGTCTGTAATACTGAAGAACTGTTGGGACACAGTAATAAACAGCCGTGTCCTTACTCCTCACACTGTGTTGAGAAAGTAGGAATCAAGCAGATTTATCATGTACATGTAGAAGGGGTTGCACAGACTAGTTAGCGTGATGGTGCTTGATGACGACCAGCAGCTGATTAAATGATTGTGACACTAACAACATGGACGCCTCCGAGAAGACAACAGGTGAGGAGCCTGGTGATGTCAGGGGCTGCGTCTCTGGTTCCTCAAGGCTAGGACTTCCGTCCCTCTTGGTGTGACGTTAGTGTTGCTGAAAGGACTTTAAGAACTTGTTTAAAAGGGCTCTACTGTCATGTTTACTGACCTGTGAAGTTTGGCTTCATTCCAGAATTGCCCTGATGATCTACAGTGCTTCAAATTTAAGACGACAATAAAGCATCACAGCCTATAATCCTACCTGTACAGTCAAGTTGTTCTAGACATAACACCTACCACCACACCAGCACCCTCCAACACCTCTTTCATCACTTATGGTGATGGAATTTGAATTGTGGATATAAATAATACACTCATCATCAAAAGAATAGTGGCACCCGGAAGGAATTGTGGGATTGCAGTGCTATTGGGAATGAAGATAGAGCGTACCATGAACAACAGATGATAATAAATGTAGACTGATATGGGTAATACTTATTGAGCTTATTGAGTGTAATTCAGTATGACGTGGTGTGAAGGGCAGTCATCATGACGGTCTGTGTGCATGTTGTCGTGCATTGTGCAGTCGTCTGTCAGTGGTGCTGGCACTAACAGAATGACTCATGAAGGGCAACACTGCTTGCTGAATGTCCACAATCATGGTTGTTGGGTCAGTCAGGTACACCGATAAGGCTAGTCATTGCTTAGGTCACATGCACGGCGGAGCAGGAAACTTAAATCATTCGCTTGTCTCACAATATCAAATCCACCCACCAAGTTTCATTCCTGTGGATCCTATTTTTAATAATGTGTGCATACTACTAAACATGCCAGCAACTGTTTTATTTGGAAAAAATTTTTTTCTTGGCAAACACATGTTGATGTGCAAATACTAATCAATCCAGCATCACCAATGTTAGCCATCGTAACTGAGTTAGCTGGAAAATGTATTGGCCTCACATCGACCAACAATGATCACAGGCATGTTCAACTAACATTGATGTTTTTAAATTACATTAACTAGAAATCCCATATGAAGTCCCAGTGAACTGTCAATCACAGTACTTGAGTATATCCCTTTCCCCAGCCACGGAAGAATTTTCCAACCCAGTGTTAAAAAAAGGTGATTGAGGGTAAACTCAGCATAGAAGCACTATCAGCTGGGGGCTTTTTGTACAGCAGAATAAAGAAGTGTGTTGATGTGGTAGATGGACACAGTAATAAACAGCCGTGTCCTCACTCCTCACACTGCTCATTTGAAGGTAGATTTGTTTTTTGCTGTTATCTCTGGAGATGTTGAATCTCCCTTTCAGTGTTGAAGAAAATCGAATGTTACTGCTGTCATAGATGTGTGCAATCCATTCCAGTCCTTTCCCAGGAGCCTGTCTGACCCAGCCCACCCAGTGGTCACTGAACGTGAATCCAGAGCCGGTACAGGTCAGTGTGTGAGATCCTCCAGGTTTAATGACCGCTGGTTCGGACTCAGTCAGTGTCTGACCGCTTGCACCTGCAGGAACATGATCAGATCAGATTGTACCCAGCAGTAAACTGACAGCTGTGTTAAATCCAGGCTGGATATCCTCACCTATAAGACATGCAGAGATGAGAAGAACCCCTCTGAGGATGGTCATGATTCAGTGTGAGGAGGCGACTGCAGGACTACAGCTTCTAGTCCGTCAGACACTGAAGTGCAGTATGTATGTGTATGTGTTTGTATTCATGTGCATTTGAATGAGCTCCTCCTCATTTCCCAATGCAAATTCAGCTTCCTGAGTTACATCACCCTGTAGATCACACCTGATCTCTGATGTCACAATATAGAAATGACAGTGTACTGGTGTGCAGTTAATCAATAGGATACAGTCACATTTGGAGGTAGAATATCTTTATGGCTAATATATATTGGTGGTGGATCATTTTGGAGTGACCTTCTACTTAAGCCCTGTTGTTCATATAACAAAGGCTAAACTTATTAAAGGCAGATGATATTAAACATTATGATATATGCATGACAGTAAACAGTAATGCTAACATTATGTGTACACTGTTATATTACTGGATGTGATTTGTCATAGCAGCTCCTGAAAGAATATATGACACCAGCTCTGACATGTTTATGGTGTAGCTACATCACATATATGAGGTTCTGTCATCTTACAAAACAACAATCTATAAGCACCTGAGCCCAATCATTCAGATGGCTGTCCACATACTTTTGGCCATGTAGTGCACATATGGAGTCATGATTAACTTTCCATGCTGCAGCTTTAAAGGCTGTACAGTGACTTTCATCTTTAGGCTTTATGCTGTTCCTCCATGCTGCTGATGGTCAAGGATAAAACACCTGGATTCCCCAGCTGTGAAGACCCACTTTAACTCCAGTGTGTAAGAGATTAATGAAGATAAACTCTAATACAGCTGTTATTATATCTAATATGAGAGAATATATCTCTACATGTTTGTGCTGCATGTAGAGTGATGGAAGCTGCTGTAGAGGAGGTGCTGCTGAGATGAGGGTAAATGGAGATTTGCATATGAATGAAAAGGGGCTGGATGTCAGGGGTGGAGCTGGTTCTCATGTGGGCTGTGCTAGATAGCAGAAGGTAGTTCCATTTGGAGACATGCACAGGCTGCCCTCTAGAGGCTAAAATAGAGGCTGCCTCCAAAACCACACTCTGGATTCTTCACATTACACTATGGCATGCACTAATGTTGGTGGGAGAAAAATCCATTTCATGTTTTATTATATGAGCTACATAGTTTTATTTACTGCATGTTACCATGAATCTGAGACGGGCCAGTCTGAGACTAAACCATCCTAAACAGGTGATGCAGATATGCTTGGATAAAAACATGTGACGCCTTCAGTGCAGCTTCTGAAGCTCTAACCAAATAGGAGAGCACACATAGCTCTGTTTACCCAGACCACCAAAAATTTTCCTATCAAATGAAGAGGGCTAGAAGCTTTCATCTTTGACAGCTATGACAATATAAGGCTCCACTCATGCTTGAGATCTGAACATCTACAGGTGTTTCTGTCCATCCTTCCACTGTGAGAAGACACCACAATCCTATGGAGGATTCATCTTTTCAAAAGCTCCTCACAATAAAAGGAGACTCACACATCATGCTGTGAGATCTGAACAACATCACTGAATAGGGGGCTTTTTGTTAAGTAGGCACGATCCTTCCCACTGTGGGGTCCGACATACATGCTCGTCCCAGAAATGCTTGATTGGCAAAAACATGGCAACCAGGCAGGGCAAGGAAGTGTTGCAATCTGGCAGAGAAAATCCTGGGAAGCCTGTGAATGCCGTGACAGGCAATACATGTGGCCAGAGGATGTCCTGCACATTTCACTGAGCTGTTAGTGTCCCTCTTATAATAGCTATGGCTGACCGACTGTCATATGCAATGGCTCCCCTAACTATCACACCAGCATTTGGGCCAATGTGTCGCTCCACAGCAGAGGCAGGATAAAAATGCTCACCATGAGGCCTACATACTCTAACCCAGCCATTGTTGAATCAAAAACAGAACCTGGATTCATTGAAAAGATGATCCGGTTCCAGTGTTACGTGTGTCTGAATGGAGAGGAAAATCGTGGGAGCAACTTTTTTTGTTTTTGCCTGACCATGAATAAATAGACAATGTGTAATTTGCCACTCAAAACAAATAAAAGAAGCATAGTGAAACATTACTGCAGCACTGAATGTAGGTATATTAATATGAGTTTAAGCATTAAGTATGGATGGAATGTGGAAATCATTAATATTAACCATGTGGTGACGTGTGGTTTAGCAGTTTTTGAACAGCACTCTGGGCTTTTAGTGTCAGTGTGAGTCTCGAGCACAGTAATACACAGCTGTGTCCTCAGCTTGCAGATTCTGTCCTTGTAGGGTGATGGTGTTTCTGGAAGTGTCTCGAGAGACAGTGAACTTGCTTTTCAGTGAATCTTTAGCATATATGCTCCCTTCATAATAAATGCCATTGATCCATTCCAGAGCTTTTCCTGCAGGTTGCCGGATCCAGCCTGTTCCCCAGTGACTGCTGCTGTCAGTGATGGAAGCTCCAGATACTGTACAGGTGATGGTTAAAGGCTCTCCTGGTTTGATGAGCACTGAGTCTGGCTGGATGAGCTCAGTAGCACAGAACACATCTGTGGAAAGAGAGAAGAACAGCTTTATATATTTGAAGTAATAAATCAGATGAAGTCAAATCCAGCTTCAGGTGGAGCACTCACACGAGGCAGCAGCCAGCAGCAGCAGCAGTGAAGCTGGAGTGAACATGGTTGTGCTGCATGTAGAGTGATGGAAGCTGCTGTAGAGGAGGTGCTGCTGATATTATGAGGGTAAATGGAGATTTGCATATGAATGAAAAGGGGGTGGATCTCATTTGAGCTGTGCTAGACAGCAGAACGTGTTGAGAACGTGGTGATTTAGGAAACATTGTAAAATAAACATCTGAAAGTTTTGTCATACGAATATCAAGTTTGACATCTTTAAAAGTTCAGTGGCTGGATCAGTAAGCAGATAGGAATAATAAACCTGATCTGAATGTTTAACATAATAAACTGAACATGATTTATAATAATACTAATACAAACCACCACATCTTACCCAATACCCAACCTATTCCTGGATCTACCCCTTACCCTGTCCCTAATCCTGACCACCATCAACCCAAAACATAATTATGACCTTAACCTCAGCACCAAACCTGATCCTAATCCTCAGCCTGTTCTTAATCTTAACCATCACCTTCACCCAAACCTGCTCATATCCCTAACCCATTCACAGAACCATACCCCCCCAGTTCATTAACCCTAACCCCCCTTCCATAACCTAACCCCCATTCCATAACCAGCTAACTTCTCCAACTTTCACCCAAAACCTAATAAGGATGATGTCGCATAAATGAGGAGGGTTTTGGATTAAGTGTTAGGGTTGGGAATAGTTATGGTTACTCGACCTTGACCTAATTGAAGGATTTTCCACATGCCTATGCCCAACCATACAGGCTGAGATCGAAACCTCACCTGCTTGGTGGTGACAACGACCTTTAACCCAGGACCTAGCTGATGTTAAATGGTCATAATCCTAACTATGGCATTAACCTAAAACCTAGGTTAAGTATCCTTCATTATAGAAGATGAATCCTTACCTCAATCCTAATTTTAAACAACCCTGTCATTATACTACACATAAAGAAACCTTAATAAAATTACATGTACAGTTCTGTGTACAAGACAGGGACGCCCTCCGCTTATTTCATTTCCAGTCAAAATGGATTTTAACTACAACATGAGTGATGAACCTTTAAACAGCCATAACAGAATGTTCTTCTTACTAGAACCACACATTAGAACCAAGAACCAGAAAAGCCTCTGTGTTTATGAGTGGACAGAGCAGTGGATTATATCAGAAATGAATTCAGTACATTCAGTACATTTCTAGTCAGCACAGTGTTTACTGTACAGCCTATAGACTGTAGACCAGGAACATGTTAGTGCTAGAACAGCATGTTCCACCTATAACCTTATCTAGAACTTTATTTATGAGAGTGTACAGAATGGTGGGCTGTATTTCTGAATAATAAACTGATAAAATATATGAATATAGTTATATTATTAATAACTCTGTTTTAGTCTGATTCTACTGTATTTCTGAAAGTGCTGCAGTGACATCATCACTCTCTCCTTCCCCCTGACTCTCTGGAGGGGTTTGTGTACAGTGCTGTGGGCTCTTGTGTCAGTGTGAGTCTCGAGCACAGTAATACACAGCAGTGTCCTCATTCTTCACACTGCTCATGTGCAGATACAGCTGGTCCTTGCTGTTGTCTCTGGAGATGGTGAACCTTCCTTGGACTGATGGAGAGAAGGTCTTAGTCTGACTGTCATATCTGATCAATGCCACCCATTCTAAGCCTTTTCCAGCAGCCTGTCTGATCCAGCCCATCCAGCGGCCATCAAAGTCCAGTCCAGATGCTGTACAGGTGAGTGTGTGAGATCCTCCAGGTGTAATGACCACTGCTTCAGACTGGATCAGCGTTTGACTCCAACACCCTACAGAAAAACAGAGCAGTGAATGAAACACCATAATAGTGAATGAAGCAGAATGAACAGATTCAGTAGAAAATCAGCCCATCAGGATCTTACTTGTAGAGAGAGACAGTAATAGAACACTCCAGAAGATCTTCACCTCCATTCTCCAGCTAGCAGAGTGATGAGCATCAAGCAGAACATCATACAGACTGAGTGGTGACTGAGAATAAGAAGCTTGGAAAGGACAGGGACTTTGCATAGTCCATTAGCAAGATCAAACTCTCTTTCATTCTGGAGTCTTCCTGTAAATAGCCCCGCCCACTTCTCTGTTCTCTCCTCCACTGTATTCTTATACATTACTGTAGCTGAAATATGATTGGGGATTATTAATTTCTGCACATGCACAGGTCTTCTGAGAGAACAGTTATGATTGGGCAGTTTTTGATGCTGTTCACGTTCGGAAACTGGACGTATGTCAAACACACCAAAACACAGCTGTGTCCTCAGACTGCAGGTGCTGTTGTTGTATGAAGCCAAAGACACTTCCGTTATATATCTAATGCAGGCGTTATGTTTTCTGCTGGTTCCTGTCTGCAGGGGCATATTGTGTCCCATTACTCATTTTGGTGTTTAAAGACGAGCTCCCCAAACGCCATTTATTTACTCTTAGGTCAGTCAGTACAGGCCAGAACCAGATACCATGGAGAGGTTTGATTACAGGTGCTGCAGGAACAGTACACACTCCATGTAACTGAGTTAAAGTAGAGATCCCCAAGGTAAAATAGTCCTCCAGTGTCAGTAGAAGTTCCTCCCTTTAGACCTCCACTGGAGTAACAGTACTAAAGTATTTACCTTCAGATGTACTGAAGTATGGAGAGTAACAGGAGCATGATTTATTATGGCTCTAATGTCCTATTATCATTTCTGGAACAGGACTCTTCATCAGCTCAGTGTAGGTGAAGAGACTCTAGTGTCTCTCAGTCCACCAGTCTTTAATAGAAGCTCATTCATTAGTCTGACACTGACGTCTATTCAAATGATCATGAGCACAGAACCCTGAAGGAGAACAGTTTCTATTAGCTAGAACCAAGCTCTGTCCAACAGGTCAAAACAAGCTCTAAACAAAGTCACCACTGTACCCTGATTGGTGGGCTAATAGTGTACTACAATAATACTAGGGGTTAAGGTAGATGATCTACACCATGGAGAGAGAGAACCGAAAAATATTCCAACATCCACAATCGCAGACACTGAGTGAGCAGTGATGATCTCTATGCTTGGACAACTGCTCCTAATGGTCAACGTTGACAAAGACTGCAATGGTGTTGTGCCAGACTGTCATGGAGTGACTCAGAATGGCAGCGGGATGGCAACAAATTTGTGTGTGCGGGCCCCGTGGTTATTGCCAGAATGAATGAATGTCAGACATCCTGAAGATCTGGTATTGGTCCACTTCCACCCCTACCGAACATCTGCAGGAACTGTGTGAGGATATTTAAACGGCGTGGAGTAGATTATCACAGGACACCATTAGGAACCTCTACAACTCCTGTCATGCTGCGTTATCAAACATGGTGGCCTGACACCATCCTGAGAGAACCCACTTCTGTATGTGTAGCTCAATAAATATTGCTCATATCTGTCTAAATTTATCATCATTTATTATTCCCGGTAACCTTTACGTTCCTTCCCAATAGCAGTAATAACTGTTACAGCCACTAACGCATGTGATGTGTTAAAATACATGATATACATTAACATGCATTTACCTGAGAAAGCACTGGGTGGGTACCATTACATTCGACAGTCCACTGATAGTCTATATTTAATTGACCCAGTCTGTATTTAATACAGTCTATATGTAATACTATATTGGGCTGCCTGAGGCTGCATGGTCCCCAGACTCTCCGTCCTTGTAGTTTTTGTACAGGAGCTCTAGTGTTCTGTATGTTTGTGCATCTGTAACGGATACAGTAATACACAGCTGTGTCTTCAGGCTGCATGCTCTGTCCCTGTAAGGTCACTGTGTTGCTGGAGGCGTCTTTAGAAATACTGAACTTGCTTTTCAGAGAGTAATCCTGTATAATGGTCCCACCACCCCAGATGTAGTTTATCCACTCCAGAGTTTTCCCTGCAGGCTGTCGAACCCAACCTGTTGCGTAGCTACCATCAGTAACTGAATATCCAGATACTGTACAGCTGATGGTCAGAGACTCTCCTGGCTTTCTAACCACTAAACTCGGCTGGATCAGTCCAATATCACATTTTACACCTGGAACAGAGAGAGAGAGAGAGAGAGAGAGAGAGAGAGAGAGAGAGAGAGAGAGAGATAAACCAGCAGTTCTGCATCTTTAGAGTTACATACAGTAATACATTGTTCTATTCATATGGGTGACTGTATATGTTCCAGTCCATGAAGAGACTCACAGGTTGCTGCTGTGGTCAGCACTAGCAGGAATGTGTAGAACATGGCTGTGTGTAGAAGATGCTGTCCTGATCTGCAGTGGAGTGAAAGGAGGAAGATGCTGTACTTATACAGACAGGAGGACAGGTCAGTTTTGTATAGAGTACAGGAAGTGATGATTATGGGTTCAGCTCTTTCATCACCGACTTACCTCACAGCTTTGTTTCAGATCAGAGAGCCGGGAATGTGTGTGGAGATGGTGATGCAGTAAGAACGGTACTGCTTTAAACCCAGTTCATATTAAATCACATGAGGTGTTGAGGTTTTACAGTGTGACCAGGGCCGTTTCAAGGTATTTGGGGGCCCCAAGCAAAGACACCAACCGGGGCCCCCCCAACCTCCACACCAGAAATCTCATGCCCAAACCCCCCTCCGGCCAAAAAAAAAAAACATATCTGGCCGCGGTCCACCTTCAAGAACCACAGCATATACACACAGTTTAGGTCCAACACACTTTATGTAAAAAACACAGCAATAGTATCCCATAACAACAATTATAAAAAATAAAGTGCAAATTGCATAGTAAGTATAAATACACACAAGGTAAATTTGAACAGCTGAAACAAAACACTCCCATATGCAAAAAAGAACACATTCTTCACAAACAACCTATAGTGCAAGTTGCATAGTCTTTTTTAAAATCCAACATAAATAAAAGAATAACCTTTAAGGCCATTGTGTGCAAAATATCTAGAACTTCTGTTTGCGAACCTTTGCTTCAGCAAAGGCAACCACAATGTCCTCCATGTCCAAAGATCGACAAACTTCACGCTCAATTGACATAAGTGCCAATCTTGTGAGTCTCTCTTGACCCATGGTGGACCTCATGTATGTTTTTATCAGCTTCAAAGCTGAAAAGCTCCTCTCACCTGAGGCCACTGACACAGGCAGTGTCAGGAGTAGACGCAAGGCAAAGCTTAAATTACTTACAGATCCAACAGCTTCTCACTGTATATGTAATTAAGCATGTCAAATGGACTTGTGGTCCAACTTGTGGTCCCTCTTAAAGCCTGGTTGCGTTCTGCTAAGTGACAAATTATGGCAATCACTCTCCTTATGACAGCTTTCCAATGCTCAATCTCAATCTGCATCAAGGTTTGCTGTCTTTGATCTATAGTTGTCTTGTTTTGCAGTCTCCTCTGCAGCTCATGCCAGTTTCTCATATTGTCACAGTGCCCCTTTGAATATTCGTGTTCTTTTAAGTGATAAGTTAGGTTCTTCCATTTATGGAACCCACAGTTGCTTAGGGCATTGTCACGCTTCCCAAAAACAGTGCAAGGGAAACAGAACACTGAGTCTGTGCTCATGGAATATACCAGCCATGATCGAAGAATTTTCTCACCATTGTTCATGGTTCTTCTGTAATTCTCTTTTGTGAATCTCCGAGGTGGATTTTCAGAATTTTGGGGGAATTCTATATCTGTGATTTGCACTGGTCCTTTCCTAACAATTTGACAGCGCTCACTATCAGTTAGGACTTTTGGCCACTGCGCAGGGTCATCATCTATAATGAAAGTGCTTGTGGTACCTTGTGCTGTAGAGGTATCACCAGTGCTGAGATGTGGTGGAGATGCAATTTGTGTTGATGTTGAGGCCATGGTACCACTGGATGTAGTTCCTCCCATATCTTCTTCTCCCATGTTGTCTTCCTCATCAATGAGAGTTGCTGTTGATGATACAGCCAGGAAAATAAGAAAAACATTATTGACATAACACACTTTTCATGTACAGAGTGCATCACTGAGTGTCTGATGCCTAGACAAAAGTACAGGCCCCATATTCAGAAATCTGACATTTCCATGGGCAAGACTGACTGATTTTCACAGTTTTGGGGGAATTCAATATCTGTGATTTGCACTGGTCCTTTTCTAACAATGTTATAGTGCACACTATGAGTTAAGACTATGGGAAACTGTGCAGGATATCAGCTATAATTGACAGTGCTTGTGGTACCTTGTGCTGTTGAGGTAACACCAGTGCTGAGATGTAGTGCAGACTCAATGTATGTTGATGTTGAGGCCATGGCACCAGTGGATGTAGTTTCTTCCATGTCTTCTTCTTGCTCATTGTCTTTCTCATCAATGAGAGATGCTGTTGATGGTACAGCTGGGAAAAGAACGTTTTTATTAATATAACACACTTTTCAGGTACAGCGTGCATCACATAGACATGAGGAGGGGCCGTATTTAAAAATCTGAAATGTCCAGCAAAAATATGCATGACCATTTTATAACAATATTAACAAATTGTAAAAGGTCAGTAATAACAGCTTAGTGAGAGAAATTCATTCTACCTTCATCAGAGGCATCTTTAGGAAGAGGGCTTAGAAATTTAAGCAAAGCACCTTGAGGTAGAAAGAAAAGATATGGTTAGAGATAGCATTACAATATTTTTTTCTGATTTTGATATTTAGATGGATCCCAGCTGCATTGATATAGCTACCAATGCTAAACACCTCAAACTAACTACTTTACAAATTTACTACTTGTAGCTGAACATAGCAGATTTAAGTATGCTGTTGTCTGAGAATTAGACAGATGCACCTGATGCTTTAAAGACAGTGAACAGCTGGCATAGTGCATGCATGGATACTACTAGACACGTACTCACCATTTGGTACATAGATTAGAATAGCTAGCTAGCACCTCAGAGAAGCTAGCCTACGCAACCTTAATCTCAACTGAAGATAAGAACGGTAGGCTGAAATACAATAAGCAGTGAATCTGGAACAGACCTGTGTTTTCCTGTTAATATAATATATTACATTATGGAGCTATATTATCAGCCTGTTCGAGCCTGTATACTGCACTAACCTCTAACCTAATTGGTTAGCTAACTTATTCCTAGCTTTGACTGCCAGGCACGTAGCTAGCTAGCTAACATAAACATTACCCGGGACGTATATATTGTTTTTAGCCTACCTGCTGCTAAATTACACCATTTGTACAGGTAGGCCTAATTTATCCAGTGTAAATCATCACTTACCACTGTCTTGTGTTTTTTTGTGTTCCTCTTCCTTCTTTTGTTTTCTCTTTTGGCTTCCTGATGGATAAATTCGCTTCATGGTTAAGTTTCATATTTGCCGGCGTCTAAAACTTGGCTGTCTGCCAGGACAGTGTCTGCCTGCCTTCAGCAGCTGGTGGGAGGGGCCCCCTTGAGGGGGATTCTGAGAACAGTGTCATTGCTCATTGACTTTGAGAATGTAAAGGGGGGCTCACACAGTTTGTCGCTGCATTTAATTCTTAACCTGTTGTTGTCTGGGGGCCCCAGGCCAGCTTGGGGCCCCAAGCAATTGCCTGGTTTGCCTGCCCCATCGCGACGGGCCTGAGTGTGACAGATTCTGTAATACCCTTAAGATACCTGGAATGCCTGAAAGGTATTAAGTTAATTGAACTTCTAACAGCAGGTAGTAATAGTCTGTGGTTAACTCATTAAGTGTGCTTACATGCAATTAATAATAAATTCATAACTGTATTCCTGCAGTTATTTTATTCAAGTGGACACATCAACAGTGTAATCAAAGTTTTTAGATCTGAAACAAAGAGAGCTGGATTTTAGCCCTGTAATCAGGACTCTCAGTGCATGTAGACCCCTTACTCTGATTTCTTTCAGCTTTCTCAGTCTACAGATAAAAAACAGAACGCGGTACCGGAAACTACGACTACATGCTTTACAAAATAAAAGATCTAAATATTTTTCATATTCTAGATAATGTTTGCTTGTAAGAGCTCTTTGGAATTGTGCCAAGTAATGGCAATTATGCCATTACATTTATTTCAGTCACAGAAGATTTATTTTTTGTCTGATGAACTTTTTTTATATAGAGTAAATTATATGGATATATACTGTGTGTATGTATTATAGTAGCCGGGTCTTACAGAGTCACCCTCCCTCTGTTTATCTCCTACTCTAGTTCTTGTACAGCTGTCTGTATGAGTTCCACCACTGTGAGTCTCTAGCACAGTAATACACTGCAGTGTCCTCAGGCTTCAGTTGACTCATGTGCAGGTAGAAATTAGAGCTGTCCTTGGATGCTGTGAATCTGCCCTGCACTGCCTGGATTGAGTTTTTGCTACTCTCAGTGACATAGTACATGATCCATTCCAGTCCTTTCCCAGGAGCCTGTCGGATCCAGGACATATAAGTGCCCCCCAGACTAAACCCACTGCAGGCACAGGTCAGTTTGTAGGATCCACCTGGAGCCACTGTTACTGACCCCTCAGACTGTGTGAGAACTCCCTGAGAGTGGACACCTGAACAGAGACACACAGAAACAGCAGGTTAAACACTGTTAGTCTATTTAATCATTAATATGGATCCTCACTGAGAGAGATAACAGACTCACATCCTGCCATCAGCAGCAGCAGTACAGACGTGAGGAGCATGGTGTTTGTGGAGCTGGAGCTGATCAGAGTTAGCAGAAAGCTGGAGATCCTCTCCAAACTGTCCTTCACTTACTCTACATATAGAGGAGGAGGAGAGGGGAGGGTTTGCATAACAGCTCAGTGATGTGGGAGATTGACTGTAGGAGTACAACAGGCAGGTGTGCTTCATGAATGAAGGTCGCCCCCTACTGGAACATGAATAAAACACCAGGGAGTTCATTTCACAGCATCACTCAGAGTGAGATGTAGTCTGTGTGCTGGAGAAGCTCTGAACATTACATTCAGTCAGTGTCAGTGTATTCAGATCTCACTGTAATGTTGAATGTACATTTTCTTATGATTTTACAATCTGAATATTAGTTTCAGTACACTGTATATATAATAGTGGGCAAAATTTAGAATTGTTCTGAGACCACCAGCAGTTGTTTTGTTTGATGTGTCTGTCTCCTTTTCTCAGTGAGGAGCTTCTTGATCAGCTCCAGAGCCTTCAGACCTCCATTGCATTGAGGTGTCGTCTCACAGCGGGAGGATGGACAGAAACAGCTGGGTGATGTTGAGGTCTGGGCTCTGTCCAGCTTCTGGAGAAGCACATCTAGATCTTCTCATCTGCGTGTTGGGTTTGTTATCCTACAGTAGAATACCTTTCTTCTGAATCAAACTTTTTACAATATCCATCTGTAAGGGGTCAGCCTCGGCCACCAGCAGAGGGCAACGGCAGTGAGGATAATCCAGGGAACTCAAAACCCCAGAGTCCCCAGGGATAATCAGTGCTAGTCAGGCTCACCTGGCAGTGCAGGATTTAAGGGTGTGGCAGGCAACACTGCTTTGTCACAGCTTGAATTTTGGGCAGCTGGTAAGGTACTGTTGCTGCAAGGAAAGGACAAGAAAAGACAGGGAAAGGGTGAGAAAAAGAGGGAAAAAAGGGGAGAGAAAAGAGAAGGCCTTAAAAAGGTGTTGGGGTCTTTAAACAAGGCTAATCATGGAGGAGGTCTTGTTGGTGGCTCCTTGTTCGTCCATTTCAGTGGACATTTCAGGACACTTTGGTGTTGTCTTTGTTTGAGCTTTCCTCTTTTCCCCTCACTGTAGAAAAGGAGTGGAGTTCACACTTCCACCAGTGGTCTCTGAAGACTCTACAGGCTTACACACAACCGCTCCAACTGATGAGAGTCTGAAACAGTACATATCCTGATACACCACATACACTCTTGATGTACCACAGTATCATATTCCTCCATATCTCCACTTCTAATATATATTTAGTGTAAAACTTTGATCTCTTTTTCTGCACAATGTAAAAGCTCTAGTTCTCCTTTCAGTTTAGTGAATATTCATGATGGACCGACCAATAGAATCGCTCCAAACCTGCTTCCTTGTTCTATCAGCCTCCACCGCAGGTTAAGAAAGCTGGTTGATCCTCCTGTAAAGGTCCATCCTGGACGTTTTTAAGGTGGACTGTATAATTCCATGAGTGCTGTTTTATAGTTTGGGGTCTTCACTTTTATTCTACAGTACAGCATTAAGATAAACATAAGGAGAACCTTCTATGAGTAGCCGTGTCTAAACTTTTGGTACTGTATGTTTCTGAAGTTCTGGAGTATAAATGTTCAAAACATCAATAATTTATTTAATAGACTTTTTGAAATTTCTACGCAAATATTACTAAACCTGACACAAGCTATTTAATGTCCCCTTGAAACTGAAAACTTTACGTCCATGAATAGCCTGAATAGCCTGAGTGTGAGCTCTGGGTTTTTGTAAGGCGTGTACATTAGTCAGTGTCACTGTGTGCGTCTTGCACAGTAATACACAGCTGTGTCTTCAGTCTGCAGATTCTGTCCTTGTAATGTTACTGTGTTGGTTCCAGTGTTTCTGGAGATGCTGAACTTGTTCTTCAGTTTATCACTGTAGCCTGTGCTCCCACTGCTACCGATATATCCAATCCACTCCAGAGCTTTTCCTGCAGGGTGTCTGATCCAATTTGTACTATAGCTTGTAACTGAATATGAAACCTCGCAGTCAATGGTCAGTGTTTGGTCTGGACGGACCACCAGGGAAGCAGGCTGGGTCAGCTCTTCACAGTGAACACCTGTAGATCAGAAATATGAAGTTATTAGATACATCATCTTTGACATGAACATAATATAAACCGCATATAAACTGAGTGAAGTGTGTTGTTTACTGAGGAACTCACAGGAAGCAGCTGCCAGCAGGAGCAGTAGAGATGTAGAGAACATGGCTGGTGTTGAAGTCAGACCGGTGTGATCTTCTGTCTTCCACAGCCTACTAAAGTGTCTCATCCTCTAAATAGAGAGAAACTGGGGAGGGGCGCGGGGGGCTGCATTTGCTTACCTAGAGACCTGTGGGAGGCATAGCTGTTTAAGACATTGAGTTCAGCCTGTGGGCCGTGGACCACCAGTGGATCATATTGCACCCTCTAGTGGTCTGTGGGCCTGTACTCAGGCAATAGTCACATATATATATATGTATATTAATGTAAACATATACAGGTAAACATGCTGCTGAAGCAGACTAATTAAATGTCTTCAGGCTATTGGGTTTCCTCTATAATGAATTAAAATGTATAGGGGTTAATAGGCTTTGCGGTCACTTTCATACGGAACTGGGCCACATTTCTAATATAATAAAAGCAAATTGGTTATTGAAAGTAAGCTCAGGTCCTGTGTTCTCTACATATCATCCTGCATCCATGCAATATCATAGGCGTCCTGATTCTGACTACATACATTTTGTCATTGTATTTGTTACAGTACTCAGTACAGTATATGGATGTGGATGATTTTGTGTTTTGGGTGTTGAACAGGTTTACCCTACATACCCAACTCTCCTTAAACATGATTTCTCCTCTTCAGTGAAATCCAGAAGGACACAGAGTACAGAGCTTGAAGGATAGCTTGCTTGTGTCTCAGTCAAGATGGACCTGCTAAACTTCTGTACATCAAAATACCACATACTACCCTACATGGACAATAGCTCACCTGCTGCTGCACAGTGCAGTGTTGGTCATCCCCTAGTTAATCAGTGGTCACTGGATGCTGTCCACAAGATGTTGCACACAGGACACTGACCACAGGAGACTGTGGGCTAGATAGTTTTGGTTGGTGGATTCTCAGTCCAGCAGTGACCCTGAGATGTCCAGCAGCACTGCTGTGTCTGATCCACTGACACCCTCGCAACACAAGCTAAAACACCACCACAGTTGTGTACTTTGTATTGTACAGTGCCTAGCAAAAGTATTCAGCCCTTTGAACTTTTCAACCTTTTGCCACATTTCAGGCTTCAAACATAAAGATATGAAATTGTAATTTTTTTGTGAAGAATCAACAAGTGGATTTTGGATCATTGTCTTGTTGGAAGATAAATCTCCGTCTCAGGTCTTTTGCAGACTCCAACAGGTTTTCTTCCAGAATGGTCCTGTATTTGGCTCCATCCATCTTCCCATCAATTTTCACCATCTTCCCTGTCCCTGCTGAAGAAAAGCAGGCCCAAACCATGATGCTGCCACCACCATGTTTGACAGTGGGGATGGTGTGTTCAGGGTGATGAGCTGTGTTGCTTTTACGTCAAACATAACGTTTTGCATTGTGGCCAAAAAGTTCGACTTTGGTTTCATCTGACCAGAGCACCTTCTTCCACATGTTTGGTGTGTCTCCCAGGTGGCTTGTGGCAAACTTTAAACCAGACTTTTTATGGATATCTTTGAGAAATGGCTTTCTTCTTGCCACTCTTCCATAAAGGCCAGATATGTGCAGAGATTTGGGACAGAGTCTCCCACCTCAGCTGTAGATCTCTGCAGTTCATCCAGAGTGATCATGGGCCTCTTGGCTGCATCTCTGATCAGTCTTTTTGTTTGAGCTGAAGGTTTAGAGGGACGGCCGGGTCTTGGTAGATTTGCAGTGGTCTGATACTCCTTCCATTTCAATATGATCGCTTGCACAGTGCTCCTTGAGATGTTTAAAGCTTGGGAAATCTTTTTGTATCCAAATCTGGCTTTAAACTTCTCCACAACAGTATCTTCGACCTGCCTGGTGTGTTCCTTGGTCTTCATGCATGAGACTCTGGCAGCACTGGGCAGCTCCTTCAGTGACAGGCTGCTTCACCCCAAGTGTCTGAAGGAGCGGTATCGAAGGTCCTTCCTGCTGCTGTTAGACTCTACAACCAGCACTGCTCCCAGAGGACCACACACACACACACACACACACACACACACACACACACACACACACACACACACACACACACACTTAACTACACACACTCACAGGACCACACACACACACACACACACACACTTAACTACACACACTCACATGACCACACACACACGCACACACACACTTAACTACACACACTCACAGGACCACACACACACACACTTAAACTATACACACTCACAGGACCACACACACACACACACTTAACTACACACACTCACAGGACCACACACACACACACACACTTGAACTACACACTCTCACAGGACCACACACACACACACACACACACTTAAACTACACACACTCACAGGACCACACACACACACACACACTTAAACTACACACACTCACAGGACCACACACACACACACACACTTAAACTACACACACTCACAGGACCACACACACACACACACACACTTAAACTACACACACTCACAGGACCACACACACACGCACACACACACTTAACTACACACTCACAGGACCACACACACACTTAACTACACACACTCACAGGACCACACACACATACACACACACACTCACAGGACCACACACACACACACTTGATTACACACAGGTGGATTCTATTTATCATCATCAGTCATTTAGTTCAACATTGGATCATTCAGTAAGCCTCACTGAACGTCTGGAGTGAGTCTGCCGCACTGAAAGTAAAGGGGCTGAATAATATTGCACGCCCCACTTTTCAGTTTTTTATTTCTAAAAAAAGTTTAAAATATCCAATAAATTTCGTTCCACTTCACGATTGTGTCCCACTTGTTGTTGATTCTTCACAAAACATTACAATTTCATATCTTTATGTTTGAAGCCTGAATGTGGCAAAAGGTTGAAACGCAAAAGGCAGAATACTTTTGCTAGGCACTGAATGTTCTCCTGTAACTAAATGAGGAGGTGTTATTATACAGCTCTGTCTCTGTTCTCTATCACTGTGACTCTCGTGCACAATAATACACAGCAGTGTCTTCACTCTTCAGACTGTTCATCTGTAAGTACAGCTGACTGCTGGAGTCAGATCTGGAGATGGTGAATCTTTCCTGGACTGACTGGGAATAGTGAACATCAACCACAACTACCCAATAGCTACAGAATGAGTATCCAGATGCTGTACAGGTCAGTTTATAAGATTCTCCTGGTCTTTTAATCACAGCTTCAGACTGGATTAAGGTCTGGCAGAGAAGGCCTGTGAACAAAACACATGTAAATGCAAGCACTGCTGCAGCAGAGCAAAACCAATTCACATAAAGGTTACTGAGACTCACCCTGAAGAAACACCATTACCAAGAACAGACACACAACAAGCTCCATAGTTTAGAGTTCCTCCTTATTTCAGAGCTGTGGAATCCAGCAGACAGGCTTATAGAGGTCAGAGGTTCAGTATGGCATATAAGAGGAAGGTGAGTTTACATGGATCCTCCTCACTGGCTTCCTCCACCAATCAAGAACCTGAGAACACCAACTCACAGATCATTAGATACACCCACCAATAGAGACAGTAATTAGTTAGTGTGATGCTTTACTCCACATTCATCTCTTTAAAGCCAGTACAGTTCATAAATGCCCCTATCTGTTTGTTAGGTGAGAGCATGTCAGGGCTGCAGGTACGGTAGATTATGACTATGTTACGTGATGATGTCATCCTGTAACAGAGAAAAGGTCTGTAATTCCACTAAGGTGTTTCAGGCAGCTGAGAAAAGTATGTTAATTTAATTGAATATTGAAATAGAAAAAAAAATCTTTATCTAATTTTTCAAAGCAAATTCTAAATACAGCATAATACAGTAACCCCAGACCTGCGCTCAGACCTAGAGAGAAAAGAAAGTAAAGATCAGTGTAAGTAGAAGCAGAAGTAGTGTATTAGTTGTGTTTGAGGGCTGCTCTGGGTTTTTGTAAGGCGTGTACATTAGTCAGTGTCACTGTGGGAGCCTTTTGCACAGTAATACACAGCTGTGTCTTCAGTCTGCAGATTCTGTCCTTGTAATGTTACTGTGTTGGTTCCAGTGTTTCTGGAGATGCTGAACTTGCTCTTCAGTTTATCACTGTAGTCTGTGCTCCCACCGCTCCAAATAATTCCAATCCACTCCAGAGCTTTTCCTGCAGGCTGTCGGATCCAGCCTGTATGCTCACTTGTCACTGAATATGAAACCTTGCAGTCGATGGTCAGAGTCTGGCCTGGACGGACCACCATGGAAGTAGGCTGGGTCAGTTCATAACAGTGAACACCTGTAGATCAGAAATATGAAGTTATTAGATGTATCATCTTGATTATGATATAAGCAGCACTCTGACTGAGAGAAGTGTGTTGTGTACTGAGTAACTCACAGGAAGCAGCTGCCAGCAGGAGCAGTAGAGATGTAGAGAACATGGTTGGTGTAGAAAGTGGACCTGTTGTAGGTTCTCTGTTCTCCACAGCTCAGTAGAGAGTGTCTTCTAAATACAGACATATAAACGGAAGGGGGAGGGGGGGCTTGTATTTGCTTATGTCCCATGAGACTCATATGTATTTAAGACATGGAGCAGAGGGGAGGAGTTTAAGGCAGTTAAATTATATTAGGTTTATTAATTAATTTTAAACTGTCTGTGATCAGCAAATACAATAAACAATAATAACCACAATGTACACACTTCTACATTCCTATCTACACTAATTCCAGTATGTCCATTAACACAGTGTCTAAACATGTAGAGTCATATATAGGAATATTCATATAGCTAGCAGTTGCTTGGCTAGCTCAGTCAGTAGTCAATGAGAATCTTAATCTCAGGTTTGTTGGTTTGAGTCCCACACTGGGTGTTCCGTTGTGGGCAGTCGTGGGCTGAAGGTTAAGAAATCAACAGCACTTCTGATCAGAAGGTTGCTGGTTTGATTCTCGGACCTGACAGGAGATGACTGTGGTGCCCTGGAACAAGACTCCTACCCCCATCTGGAGCGGATGGAGCTAGGTGCCTTGTTCCAGGGCACTTCAGTCATGTCCTGTCTGCTCAGAGAATCAGATGTAAACAAATTCAGCATGGCCAGGTAACTTGACTTGGTGAGTAGACGCCCCCTACTGGAATACTGAACACGTTCAGCACATCACTGAAACATTTCCTTTATATATTTTACTTGGCTTTTAAGAACTGCTAACTCATCATCTATGCACACAACATCATCCATTCAAAATGCCTCATAATGAACATTATCACTTGTATTACTACATGTGAACAGGTCACCAAACTATTATTAATAGGTCATTATTACACCCTCATAAAGCTTTATTAATATTAATGGGACCATTTTTATTAAGTTACTACTTCATATAATAGCTTTTTATTGGTTTATAAATGACAGCTTTACAACATTTGTATATCTTATGCAGTAATGTCTAAAAGCACTTTTAAATTGGGGTTAAAAAGCTCCTGATATCTTCAACAGACATTTATTAAAATAAAAAATAACTTAAGCTCTTACAGAGTCACCCTCCCTCCGTTTATCTCCTACTCTAGTTCTTGTACAGCTGTCTGTATGAGTTCCACCACTGTGAGTTTCTAGCACAGTAATACACTGCAGTGTCCTCAGGCTTCAGTTGACTCATGTGCAGGTAGAAATTAGAGCTGTCCTTGGATGCTGTGAATCTGCCCTGCACTGACTGGGCTGAGCTTTTGTTAGAATCAGAATAATAGCCAATGATCCATTCCAGTCCTTTCCCAGGAGCCTGTCGGATCCAGTGCATCCAATAGTCACCCAGAGTAAACCCACTGCAGGCACAGGTCAGTTTGTAGGATCCACCTGGAGCCACTGTTACTGACCCCTCAGACTGTGTGAGAACTACCTGAGAGTGGACACCTGAACAGAGACACACAGAAACAGCAGGTTAAACACTGTTAGTCTATTTAATCATTAATATGGATCCTCACTGAGAGAGATAACACACTCACATCCTGCCATCAGCAGCAGCAGTACAGACGTGAGGAGCATGGTGTTTGTGGAGCTGGAGCTGATCAGAGTTAGCAGAAAGCTGGAGATCCTCTCCAAACTGTCCTTCACTTACTCTACATATAGAGGAGGAGGAGAGGGGAGGGTTTGCATAACAGCTCAGTGATGTGGGAGATTGACTGTAGGAGTACAACAGGCAGGTGTGCTTCATGAATGAAGGTCGCCCCCTACTGGAACATGAATAAAACACCAGGGAGTTCATTTCACAGCATCACTCAGAGTGAGATGTAGTCTGTGTGCTGGAGAAGCTCTGAACATTACATTCAGTCAGTGTCAGTGTATTCAGATCTCACTGTAATGTTGAATATCTGTAATATCAGCACATGATTCATGTTCTATTAAACATTCTAGAGAAAAATAAAGTATTCAGTATCAGTTTATTTACAGCACTGTGCAGAAATCAGACTAGCTTTAATTTTTTCCAAAAACATGGAAGAATATTCTTCCACACCTCCAAAGTTCAGACGAGGAATAGCACAATGAAAATGGGGGTCTTTTCTGTGTTTGTGTTTCGGGGTGGTCTCAGTGACTATTGTAATGAGTGTGCACAGAGGGCCAATTAACCGGACACTAAAGGGAACAGTGACCAGTGTCCTAAACAGGCATTGCGGGATGATCCAGAACATCCAGCTTCTGAAGACCACCTTTACATGCCAGTCTGTAATCTGCATCACCATAATCAAGCAGAGGAAGAACAGTCGTCTGAACCAGCATTTTGGGAGCACAGGTGAATGGAGAACAGATTATATAATCTGGATTAAATGAGTTTCCATATACAGTATATAGTAAACCAAGCCTGGCCTTGACCTATGACTGTAGCTTGTCAGCATGGATAGTAAAGGATGATGAACTGTCCAGCAAAAGGCCTAGTTACACATTGTTCCCTGTTTCAGAAAGCCTGGCGATGCTCTCAGGAAGGAGGACATGTGCTGAATGAGAATGAGAAGGTATGTTCTATTATAGACCTCACCGTGTTTTAGCCTCCATTGTTAAAGCCGTGGAGGGGCTTCATCATGGTCCTGATCATAACCCTCCTCTTCTGTTCATCTGAGAGGAGCCTTTACACAAAACAACCACACTGTACATTCATTCCAGGCAGTTACTGAATAAACGCTGTGCTGGTCGTGTCCTGCATGTTTATAACTGCACACACATGGTTTAATGTCTCGTTTATAAACAGCAGTATAGAACTACGAGTGGTCTGACTCTCGAGTGTGAGCTCTGGGTTTTTGTAAGGCGTGTACATTAGTCAGTGTCACTGTGAGTCTCTTGCACAGTAATACACAGCTGTGTCTTCAGTCTGCAGATTCTGTCCTTGTAATGTTACTGTGTTGGTTCCAGTGTTTCTGGAGATGCTGAACTTGCTCTTCAGTTTATCACTGTAAAAAAGGCTCCCACCGCTACCGATAACTCCAACCCACTCCAGAGCTTTTCCTGCAGGCTGTCGGATCCAATGTGTATCATAGCTGGTAACTGAATATGACACCTTGCAGTCGATGGTCAGACTCTGGCCTGGACGGACCACCATGGAAGCAGGCTGGGTCAGTTCTTCACAGTGAACACCTGTAGATCAGAA
The DNA here is from genome assembly GCA_024036415.1 of Prochilodus magdalenae. Classification (NCBI taxonomy): domain Eukaryota; kingdom Metazoa; phylum Chordata; class Actinopteri; order Characiformes; family Prochilodontidae; genus Prochilodus; species Prochilodus magdalenae. The sequence continues at coordinate 21,277 of JAMWET010001977.1, read as the reverse complement.
ATATGAAGTTATTAGATGTATCATCTTGATTATGATATAAGCAGCTCTCTGACTGAGAGAAGTGTGTTGTGTACTGAGTAACTCACAGGAAGCAGCTGCCAGCAGGAGCAGTAGAGATGTAGAGAACATGGTTGGTGTAGAAGTTGGACCTGTGGGATCCTCTCTGTTCTCCACAGCTCAGTAGAGAGACTGAGTTCCTAAATACAGAGAGAGGTGGAGGGTGATGGATGCTTGTGTAGATATTTGCTTATCTAGTGAGCCGTGAGGAGTGAGGCTATTTAAAGCGGTAGTGTAAATACAGTGCAGGTTTGTATCTGATTCCCTGCCTGTTTAAATCTTCTTTAAATGTGGAAGATGCTCAATAATGTGCAAAAGTTACAGAAAGGTCCTTCGTAACATTTAACATCTGTGTGTTAAAATATGAAAATTGCAACACAAAATAATAACCTAAATAATTCATTCAGCTGAGACACCATTCACACATTTCACACAGTGCATTAAATCCTCCATGTTAAAATATAATCATATACATTTATTATATTATATTTTATTTTTTAGCTGTTAAATTCTTTGTAATAAAAAATGTTTTGTGTTTATGTGGCGATTTGTCACAAGTATTTGACTCCTGTTCATTTATTTTGCATTATTTTTGTTTATTTTTGAAATATATAAAGTTTGATAGTGTGAAGGATGTGTAGGTAGAGTAAGTCAAAGTGAACTTTGTCATTCAGACTTTACATCAGGAGTGCAAAACTGAACGAGACTGCGTTTCTGCAGACTCCGATGTGCAAATGTAAACATAGTGCAAACACACAAGACCTACTAGAAACATAACAGTGCAGACGAGACATCAGTATAAATATAGAAGGGGTGGGGGAAAGTACCACAGAAATATTGCACTTGTATAGAAAGATATTGCTGTGTTTCTCAGTGATGATATTACTGCACACTGTAACATAATGTAAACATAACACTGTAGCTGTAAACTCAACACTGGAAAGTGATAAAGTGCTTGATAATAATAAACAGTGAGATTATTGCACATAATTTATCAGCGTTAAAAAAAGAGACGCGAGTTGAAATAAATATTATATATTAAAAATGCTGTGTTCAGTTCTAATACGCACGACTGAGTATTTAACATTGTGTGTGTTCATGAGTTCAACAGTCCTGATAGGTCTGCATGTCTAACAGTGTTGAGCAGTCTAGTGGCTTGTGGGAAGAAGCTTCTGCTGAGTCTGGCAGTCCTGCACCGCATGCTGCGGTAGCGTTTGCCAGAGGGCAGCAGTCTGAACAGTCCATGAGATGGATGGGTGGGATCGCTGACCATCTTGGTGGCTCTGCTGCGGCATCGTGACGGGTACAGATGTTGTGCGGGTGGAAGTGAGGTCCTGATGATCGTCTCTGCTGTCCTCACCTCTCTCTGGAGTGATTTCTGGTCTGAGGCGGTGCAGCTGCCACACCAGACTGTGAGGCTGCTGGTCAGGATGCTCTCTATTGCTCCTCTGTAGAACGTTGTGAGGATGTGAGGGGGAAGGTTTGCTCTTCTCGTCCTTCATGGGAAGTGAGGAGCTGCTGTGCCCACTTGACAAGGGAGGTGGTGTGTGTGGTCCACGTCAGGTCATCAGCAATGTGCACCCACAGAAACGTGGAGCTCTTCACAGACTCCACAGTGTTGCCGTGGATTGTGGGTGGAGTATGCACTGTGTGCTTCCTCCTGAAGTCGACAGTCATTTCTTTTGTCTTGTCGACGTTCAGTGACAGGTTGTTACTGTCCACCAGGCACCAGTTGGTTCACCTCCTCTCTGTAGGCTGGGCCATCGTCGTTGCTGATGAGCCCCACTACTGTGGTGTCGTCCGCAAACCTAATAATGTGGTTTGAGTTGTACTTGGCACAGCAGTCGTGGGTCATCAGGGTGAACAACAGAGGGCTCAACACACATCCCTGGGGAACTCCAGTGTTCATGGTGGTGGATTTGGAGGTGTTTCCTCCCACTCGTACTCTCTGTGGTCTGTCCGTGAGGAAGTCCAATAACCAGTTGCACAGTGGGGTGTCAATGCCTAATGGACCAAGTTCTCCTAACCACACTACAGGGTCTTTTAGTGCAGATACTGTTTACTTCTTACTCTGAGCTCATTGGTAGAGCTTTATCATTTACATGAATGGAGGTTCTGGTGTGAGGGAGTTTTTGTACGTCTCAGCTGATTTCCTGCAGCACTGTGAGGCACGCCGAGCACAGTAATACACAGCTGTGTCCTCAGCTTGCAGATTCTGTCCTTGTAGGGTGATGGTGTTTCTGGAAGTGTCTTGAGAGACAGTGAACTTGCTTTTCAGTGAGTTTTTAGCATCTGTGCCCCCAGTATAATAAATGCTGTTGATCCATTCCAGAGCTTTTCCTGCAGGTTGTCGGATCCAGGCTGTTCCAAAATGACTGCTGCTGTCAGTGATAGAAGCTCCAGATACTGTACAGGTGATGGTTAAAGGCTCTCCTGGTTTGATGAGCACTGAGTCTGGCTGGATGAGCTCAGTAGCACAGAACACATCTGTGGAAAGAGAGAAGAACAGCTTTATATATTTGAAGTAATAAATCAGATGAAGTCAAATCCAGCTTCAGGTGGAGCACTCACACGAGGCAGCAGCCAGCAGCAGCAGCAGCAGTGAAGCTGGAGTGAACATGGTTGTGCTGCATGTAGAGTGATGGAAGCTGCTGTAGAGGAGGTGCTGCTGATATTATGAGGGTAAATGGAGATTTGCATATGAATGAAAAGGGGCTGGATGTTGGGAATGGATGTGGTTCTCACATGGGCTGTGCTAGATAGCAGAACATGATGCCTTTTGGAGACACTGCCCTCTAACGGCTAAAACAGAGGCAGCCTCCATAACCACATACTGGATTCTACACATGACATTACTGAATGCACTAATGTTGGTGGTGTACTACAAACCTCAGTTCTAAAACTGAATATGAACTACATAGTTTTATTTACTGCATGTTCCCATGATTTTGAGACTGGGCAGTCTTAGAAAACATCCTAAACAGGTGATCCAGTCATGCTCGGGATAAAGGGAGCATCTTTATAAACAAGTCTAGGTCATGTCTCCATCCAACAGAGCGAGTTCTTACTGCAGTACATGCAGAGATCCGATATAGACAGCATGATGGGCCTATTAAGTAGAAATGAATCTAAAAAGAAGCTCAAATTCATCACAGGGAAGATGGGCGGGGTTACTGACGATGCTCTGTGGCTGGTCTGTCTAAGACTCCTGAGATATCTGCTGCTCACCAAGCTTTGCACAGTGAAGTAATACATTCTAACAATAAGAACTTTAATATGCTCTGGATTTCAGTCTGGCACTAGGCCTGTTGGTATTTCATGTGTTCAGATTTCCATAACTGTTATGGTATCTGAGTAATAGTATACGGTGTAGATTTGACGCTGTGTGTCTGAAAGACTTTGTGGTCTTAAGTAAAGCATATAGAGAGAAAAGAAGAACGCTTTCAAATCACAGAGAGAAGCTGCTGGTGTCCTCACAATGGACTGACCACCCCAGAGTCCAGACCTCCACATCACTGGATGGGTTTGGGATGAACTGGATTCTGACTGGAGATCATCTACCATCATCTTTGGTGACCACTGGAGGCATGGAGTTTCAGAATTGCTTAGGGAGAATCTTTGAATGTTGGAAATGCAGGAATGCTGGAATTGTGTTGGGTAGGAAGGAATCAAGCAGATTTCTCATGTACATGTAGCAGAGGTTAAACAGACTAGTTAACCAGTTGGCTTCTTGACTTTACTGCTCTGTGATGAGGCTTTAATATGATTATACACTAACAACATGGACACCTCAGAGAAGTCCGCAGGTGAGGAGGGGCTTTCTCTGGTATCCTGAGGGCTAGCAGTTCTGTCCTTGTAGATGTGAGGCTGGTGTTGCTGGAAGGGTGTTGAGAGCTCATTTCAAAGGGCATGTCCTGCTGTACTGACCTGTGTACCTGTTTTCAATCCAGAATTCCTCCGCTGATCTACAGTTCTTCAAATATCAGAATATCTGCTTTCCCAAAGACTACAATACAGCATCACAGCATATAATCCTGTACAGTCTGATGTTCTAGACATAGCATCATACCAGCACCCTACCTGTGAACTGTCGATCATGGTTCTAGAGTAAACCCCAACTCCACACTCCCCCACATCCCCCAATCCAGCCCTTGGGAACATTTGCCAACCCAATGTTCAGTTCAAGTCTAAGTCTTGGTGAAATAGTACTGATAGATGTTTATTCAATGCCTGAAGTTCTATATGGACAGATATTCTGTATATTAGTGAGTACAGTAATCAGCCTTGTCCTCAGTTCCACTTCAGTCAGTAATGTTCAGGTCCTGATCCCTTCTTTGGGTTTAAATTCATTCTGTTGTGTTTGGCTCCTGATATGGTTTACTGATGCTCACACCTCCCACTTTAGAGCTGTAGTCTTTTATATTAGACCAAAAGGATCGTAATGCAGAAGATAGAGTCTAACTAACTCCAGTCTCTATACTGATAGACGCTTGATGTTCTAAGATGTTCCACTACAGATCTGTAAGTTCCTCAGTACATGCTTAGCTACTTAGCTTAGCTACTACCTTCACTTCTACTCTAAGTTGGTGGTTTGAGAAGGTACTGCAGTCAATATTTTACAGGACTTTGGGATTTAATCTACAGCTCTGGATGTAAATCCTCATTCAGATTACCTAGTGAAGTTTCTCCTGGATAAATTACATCTTGTGGTCCATCAGGGGAGGTGAATAAGGGGAACTCCAGCATAGAAGCACTATAAACACAGCTGGGGGCTTTTTGTACAGCAGAATAAGGAAGTGTGTTGCTGTGGCTATCGGACACAGTAATAAACAGCCGTGTCCTCACTCCTCACACTGCTCATGTGAAGGTAGATCTGGTTTTTGCTGTTATCTCTGGAGATGCTGAATCTCCCTTTCAGTGTTGCAGAAAACTCAATGCTGTTGCTGCTAGAGATAAGTGTAATCCATTCCAGTCCTTTCCCAGGAGCCTGTCTGACCCAGCCCACCCAGTAGTCACTGAATGTGAATCCAGAGCCGGTACAGGTCAGTGTGTGAGATCCTCCAGGTTTAATGACCGCTGGTTCGGACTCAGTCAGAGTCTGACCGCTTGCACCTGCAGGAACATGATCAGATCAGATTGTACCCAGCAGTAAACTGACAGCTGTGTTAAATCCAGGCTGGATATCCTCACCTATAAGACATGCAGAGATGAGAAGAACCCCTCTGAGGATGGTCATGATTCAGTGTGAGGAGGCGACTGCAGGACTACAGCTTCTAGTCCGTCAGACACTGAAGTGCAGTATGTATGTGTATGTGTTTGTATTCATGTGCATTTGAATGAGCTCCTCCTCATTTCCCAATGCAAATTCAGCTTCCTGAGTTACATCACCCTGTAGATCACACCTGATCTCTGACATCACAATATAGAAATGACAGTGTACTGGTGTGCAGTTAATCAATAGGATACAGTCACATTTGGAGGAAGAATATCTTTATGGCTAATATATATTGGTGGTGGATCATTTTGGAGGGACCCTCCACCTAAGCCCTGTTGTTCATATAACAAAGGCAGATGTTATGATCTATATCTTCTATAATTACATCATAACATCTGCAAACAGAGTCATGATGGCTGACTAGAGTGATTTTGTCTAAAATGGGGCGTCTTGATATGAAACATTGTAAAGTCTGTTCTGATTATCACTGGAGGAATGTTGGAGCTAAATCTGCATATGAATAAGCTACATATGAAATGTTCTTCATACTTGTACTTGTTCAAACTGTTTGGTAAGTAATAGAAGCTCACCTTGCTTCTTTAAGGTGGTAGTAACTTCAGATGTTAGTGACTGGCCAAAGACCATAGTGTGAAGGAAGTAGCTGAACCTGCAGGTGTATGGAAGCGTACTGTAATACGGATCTACCAGCAGTGGCTAAAACCCCAGTCTACAGGGAATTCTCCTCGGAATTGTGCCAAGGAAGGCATCCACCAAATGCAAGAATTTGAAGCAAGAGTGTCTGAACATTGATGTGGTCTACATCTATAAACCTGTCCAGTCCATGCCAAATCAAATCACAGCTGTTACTGGTGCTTGTGGGGTATTACACTCTATTAGGTAATATTTTGCCTGGTGAGCTGAAGAACATCATATAATCATGACTGCTCTTTGTCAGGAGGTAGACCATAACGCTTCATACAGTAACAGTTAGGTGGTGATTTTGCTGTGCACAGCATCATGATATTAAACATTATGATATATGCATGACAGTAAACAGTAATGCTAGCACATGGGTTTTATGGTTCCAGTGCAGCTTCTTTAAAACATTAAACAGACAGAAATGATGAAGGTTCTGAACCTGAACTGAATCCTGAACATGATAAACTGAACATGTTTAATAATCAGAATGATGGGACATTATGGTGATAGGTAAGTAGATTATATACACATGCTACCCCCTACAGGCTAAAATCTAAACTCCACCTGCCTGGTGGTGCATGTTGATGCAGAGCTGCTGTAGAGGATGTTGAATGGTTGTTATTGTAAATGTTCTCAGTATCATCAGCTTCAGTATCAGACGCCTCTAACAGAGTCAGTGGGTTACTGAAGCAGTGGATGGTATAATAGACATATGAATTGGATGTATAACAACAAACCATACAGAAAATTATTCATTATGACATATACAGTGAACACAGTAGAGCCAACGGAGCTCTATTGATAAGTGTGTAGAGAACAGTGCATTATATTTCTGAATAATTAACTGATTAAATATATTAGATAATTACATGATTATATTAATAACTCTGTTTTAGTCTGATTATACTGTATTTCTGAAAGTGCTGCAGTGACATCATCACTATCTCCTTCCCCCTGACTCTCTGGAGGGGTTTGTGTACAGTGCTGTAGACTCTTGTGTCAGTGTGGTTCTCTCGAGCACAGTAGTACACAGCAGTGTCCTCATTCTTCACACTGCTCATGTGCAGATACAGCTGGTCCTTGCTGTTGTCTCTGGAGATGGTGAACCTTCCTTGGACTGATGGAGAGTAGTACTTAGTCTGACTGTCACCTCTGATTTCTGCTACCCATTCTAAGCCTTTTCCAGGAGCCTGTCTGACCCAGACCATCCATTTGCTGTCAAAGTCCAGTCCAGATGCGGTACAGGTGAGTATGTGAGATCCTCCAGGTATAATGACCACTGCTTCAGACTGGGTCAGCGTTTGACTCCAACACTCTACAGAAAAACAGAGCAGTGAAAGAAACACCATAATAGTGAATGAAGCAGAATGAACAGATTCAGTAGAAAATCAGCCCATCAGGATCTTACTTGTAGAGAGAGACAGTAATAGAACACTCCAGAAGATCTTCACCTCCATTCTCCAGCTAGCAGAGTGATGAGCATCAAGCAGAACATCATACAGACTGAGTGGTGACTGAGAATAAGAAGCTTGGAAAGGACAGGGACTTTGCATAGTCCATTAGCAAGATCAAACTCCCTTTCATTCTGGAGCCTTCCTGTAAATAGCCCCGCCCACTTCTCTGTAGCTGAAATATGATTGGGGATTATTCATTTCTGCACATGCACAGGTCTGATTGGGCAGTTTGTGAAGCTACTCACGTTTGGAAACTGGACGTATGTCAAACACACCAAAACACAGCTGTGTAGAAGGTCCTCCCTTTAGACCTCCACTGGAGTAACAGTACTAAAGTATTTACCTTCAGATGTACTGAAGTATGGAGAGTAACAGGAGCATGATTTATTATGGCTCTAATGTCCTATTATCATTTCTGGAACAGGACTCTTCATCAGCTCAGTGTAGGTGAGGAGGCTCTAGTGTCTCTCAGTCCACCAGTCTTTAATAGAAGCTCATTCATTAGTCTGACACTGATGATTATCTAAATTATCATAGGCAAAGAACAGTTGAAGGAGAACAGTTTCTATTAGCTAGAACCAAGCTCTGTCCAACAGGTCAAAACAAGCTCTGAACAAAGTGACTGCTGTTCCCTGATTGGTGGGCTAATAGTGTACTACAATAATACTAGGGGTGGATCTGGGAGACCTACATGAACCACTGAGGGAGAGAACCGACAATCTGGCTGAACACTCCGCCCCTGCAGGGATACTGTGCTGCTGGACGTGTCTCTGCTAATTCAGTGAATCTTTATAATAAGTGCTCCCAGAAGAACATATGTGTCCAATCCACTCCAGAGCTTTTCCACCAGATACAGAAAGCTGCCGTATCCAGCCTGTGCAGTAGCTGCTGTCAGACAGTAAGTATCCAGAGACCTTACAGGTGATGGACAATGACTGACCAGGCTGTGTGGTCACTGTATTCGGCTGAGCAAGCTCAACGTTACAGTGGGAACCTACAGATAAAACAGTAAGAGCATCATTTAACACAGGTTCTGTTTAATCAATATCAGAGAACCTGCTAGAACGTCTGAGATGCTAAAACACTGGCTTACAGGGTAGAGCTGCCAGAAGCATCAGTATCAGTGCTGCAGGCTGCATGATGGAAGCTGGAGCTGTCGATGTTTGATCTTTGAAGCTGACACTGCTGTAACTTCCTCTCAGACTGTTTTAGGCTAAGCTCTTTCAAATGGAGGAGGAGGGGAGGAGGATTCCAAATCTGCAGAGGGAGGAGTAAGAACAGAATAAGAACCCTGTAGGATGGTTCAGGTTTAAAACCACAGCTACAATGTGCCAAACTTCCTGTCAGTCATAGATATCATTAATGTGCACTAACAGATCACGTCACGTCATGGGGTAACAGTGTGTAAACTGAGTGAGGTGGCATTATCTAAGGGGATGACTTGGACACTCCCACATCTTTAAACGACGTGCTCATGGTGAGGCATTATGAATTATTGGAGTTTGAAAGAGGCATAATAGTGGAATTCCTCTGAACGGGCTCATGCTGGGTGAATGTGTAGGCCACACCCTTCATCAGAACTCTCCAGAATGATCTGTGAACCACTCCTGGACATTTTGGGCCCTATATGGCACAGTGTAGTTTCTTGCTGGAATATCCCATCATTGTGGGTGTACATGTAGTCCATAATAGCATGTAAAGGGATACCAAGCAGTGAAACACAGTGAGCTGCAGTCATTAACACTGATGTTTAGGTGGAGCAATAGAACCAACCCTGCCATGAGAACCACCAACCTGCACAGTGCCTCATCAGTAACTGAATAACCAGATACTGTACAGCTGATGGTCAGAGACTCTCCTGGCTTTCTAACCACTGAACTAGGGTAGTGGGTAGCGGTGGGTAGCGCTCCTCATGACCACAATATTGACACTGGCTGGGCTGCTTTCCGGTAGTTCAGTATTTATTATATATCATACTTTCATAGTTCGGACCAACCCAGCATTAGAGATAACTGTACACGTCCTGTGAAAGTTTTCTAAAATTATAAATTGTTTGTCCAAAATCACATTTGGTGTGCAGAATATCATTAGTGGAAGTCCCTCATTGATTGGATGTATCGTTCTACATATAGACATATATAATGTGTAGCTAATAACAGGTTACAGGTAAGGCTGGTACGTGACCCTCTTTGTTAAAGTCTTACAGTCTTCACCCTTTTCCTGTTTATCTCCTACTCTAGTTCTTGTACAGCTGTCTGTATGAGTTCCACCACTGTGAGTATCTAGCACAGTAATACACTGCAGTGTCCTCAGGCTTCAGTTGACTCATGTGCAGGTAGAAATTCGAGCTGTCCTTGGATGCTGTGAATCTGCCCTGCACTGACTGGGCTGTGCTCTTGTCACTGTCGGAATAATAGTACATGATCCATTCCAGTCCTTTCCCAGGAGCCTGTCGGACCCAGGACATATAATAACTGCCCACACTGAACCCACTGCAGGCACAGGTCAGTTTGTAGGATCCACCTGGAGCCACTGTTACTGACCCCTCAGACTGTGTGAGAACTACCTGAGAGTGGACACCTGAACAGAGACACACAGAAACAGCAGGTTAAACACTGTTAGTCTATTTAATCATTAATATGGATCCTCACTGAGAGAGATAACACACTCACATCCTGCCATCAGCAGCAGCAGTACAGACGTGAGGAGCATGGTGTTTGTGGAGCTGGAGCTGATCAGAGTTAGCAGAAAGCTGGAGATCCTCTCCAAACTGTCCTTCACTTACTCTACATATAGAGGAGGAGGAGAGGGGAGGGTTTGCATAACAGCTCAGTGATGTGGGAGATTGACTGTAGGAGTACAATAGGCAGGTGTGCTTCATGTATGAAGGTCGCCCCCTACTGGAACATGAATAAAACACCAGGGAGTTCATTTCACAGCATCACTCAGAGTGAGATGTAGTCTGTGTGCATCAGTGGATTCAGATCTTACTGTAATGTTAAATATCTGAAATATACATTGATATGGTTCTTCAAATACATATAATGTAAAACATTGTAGCATGGGAAATATACAGATAAATATACAGATAATATTTATGATAATCAGAATAAGGAAAAGTCAAACTTGCTTTCAGTTTGTCTTAGAAATATGCAGGGATATTTTTTTGAATGGTTGCCCGGGTTAAATGATTCCCACTCCCTGTAGGCTGTTATTACACTGGGGTTGCAATGGGAGCAGCAGGTGATGAATAAACAGTAGGTACTGGAGTTAGGGTCAGTATGTCTGTGTATCAGAGTGTGTCCAAACAGTTTGGAGTTGGAACAGTGCCCATATGCTGAAAACTGCAGGACCAGTTAGCAGACAAAAGGTGTACCAAGAAGAAAGAGAATGAACAGGTTGTTGATAGCTACACCTCCGTTTCAGACGGGGACTGATTTGGTGGTTTACCTGACTTGCATGGTTGTTAGGAGTTCCACTTTTTCAACCTTTCAGTTTAGACATATTTAAACTACACTTTCACACTTTCCTTTAGCTTTCCCTCCTCAGAAACCTCTACTTTAGCCTGTTACATGCACATAAGAGAGAAATGCATGAGGCAGAACTGAATAGCTTACTGTGTGAAAGCCAGGTCCAGATTTGGTGGATGCCCTCCCTGGTGTTTTACTTGTCCTTTAAGGTAGCAGATTTTCAAGAGGATTTAAATCTGGGGATTTTGTCCAGATGTGTGAATGCTCCAGAATGTTCATCATGCCAATCAATCAAATTCTGTGAACATGAGAACTGTCATCTTGGAATACAAAGATAGGGAGGTTATGTTTCTCAGTAAGATCATGACCAAAAGGCAAAACCTGGACTGTGGTGTCCATGATGGCATGTGTGGTACTCTCTTGGACTGAGCAGAGACGCTGCTTGTGGTTGTTGTTGTTGTTTAGTTGAATGTGGTGTTATATTGTGGTGTAGTTAGTGTTGTTCTAGTGTTTACTGTTAGTGGGAGTTGGTGGCTGGCAGCTCTGGGTTTTTGTGGGGCGTGTACATTAGTCAGTGTCACTGTGAGTCTCTTGCACAGTAATACACAGCTGTGTCTTCAGTCTGCAGATTCTGTCCTTGTAATGTTACTGTGTTGGTTCCAGTGTTTCTGGAGATGCTGAACTTGTTCTTCAGTTTATCACTGTAAGCTGTGCTCCCACCGCTACTGATAAGTCCAATATACTCCAGAGCTTTTCCTGCAGGCTGTCGGATCCAAGCTGTATAATAGTCTGTAACTGAATATGAAACCTTGCAGTCGATGGTCCGACTCTGGCCTGGACGGACCACCATGGAAGCAGGCTGGGTCAGTTCATAACAGTGAACACCTGTAGATCAGAAATGCAATAGGATATTTACTGTATGTTTACATACATATACAGTATATAAGAATGAAAGAAAGTCTTGCTGAGTAACTCACAGGAAGCAGCTACAAGCAGGAGCAGTAGAGATGTAGAGAACATGGTTTGTGTTGAAGTTGGTCTTGCAGGATCTTCTCTGTGCTATTGACGCGAAATTCTCAACCCTGAATAGAGAGTGTCTCACCTCCCTGCTATTTTACAGCACACAAGGGAACTATTTGCATAGCAGAATTATTTTTGTGGGAGCGCCAAAATCTAAATGATCCAGTAAAATGTGTGGCTTTGCCTGTCAGGAAGAAGGAAGTCCCTAAATTCTCTTATAAGATCGTTGAGCTTTTCATTCCAAACAGGAATTTTTAGTTTCTACAAAAATGTCACAGTTTAAATGCACTTTTCCAAGTTAAAGAACTGCATCTACATTTTTTTATTTCTTCAGCTGTAAAAAAAAAAAAGACTGTAGAGATGTAGGAACATGGTTTGGGTGAAAATCAAAACATCTTATGTTTGCTAATTTGACGCTCACATCTAACTGTGGAATTCAATTATCCTTTATAATAAAGACACCATTCCTAAAAGTGCAAAGGTGTTTCTCCCTATCTATCTATCTATCTATCTATCTATCTATCTATCTATCTATCTATCTATCTATCTATCTATCTATCTATCACATAAAACGCATTGCTCTATGTACAGTTATTGGTGTTATAGAGTCCCCTTGCTGTTGTTTAGTGTCTACCAAAAGGCAGGGTTGGATGTGACCTGTACACTGACATCATACATCTTACTGTACACTGACCTCTTACATCTTACTGTACACTGACATCATGCATCTTACTATGACTTTAACTGTAGTTGACAGATATTTTTTGGGACTGATAGTTTCTGACATGTACCTGCACATCACCAACTTTTGATTGGTAGCCTGTTGTACTACGGCTTCTATTGCATAAACGAATCGTGTCTGAATGCTTATAGTATATAGTGTCTGTATATAATGGGTGCATGTATCTGCACATTCTTTGTCTGACTCTAAGGGGTTTTTGTACACTCCTCCAGTCAACATGAACAGCTGTGGATTTCGAGCACAGTAATACACAGCTGTGTCTTCAGGCTGCAGATTCTGTCCTCTCAAGCTTACGGTGTTACTGGAAGTTTCTCTGGAGGCGGTAAATTTGCTTTTCAGTGAATCCTTATAGTATAAGCTTCCACCAGTGCTCACGTAGGCGACCCATTCCAGAGCTTTTCCAGCAGGCTGCCGGATCCAGCCTGTGCCGTAGCTGCTCAGTGAATAAGAGACCTTGCAGCTGATGGTGACTGACTGGCCAGGCTGGACGCTCAAAGCGGCAGGTTGAGTCAGGTCATCGCACTGAACTCCTGAGAAAAGCACATGTATCAGTGTCGTCTCCAAATCTCACAGTGGTCACACACTACAGAGAAGGGTTAGTTCAGTAGTTTACTTCCACAATAATCAGCAGATGGTTAGGTTTATAGCAGACGTGCATCCATAAGACTAAACAATGACTGTCTGAAAGTATATAGGAACAACAATAATCAAAGTACAGTAAAATAATTACATAATAAATCAATGGAAAAAAAATCGAACTGAAATCAGGAGCCAAATGAAAATACAGATGTTATTTAGAATAAAGCAGCACCATAGACTCACTGGATACACTGATCAGCAGCAGCAGCAGTAACTCAGGACACATGACTGAACAGGAGATATACACTCTATTCCACAGTTCAGGCACTGCTGAGGATGATCTGGCCACTGGAGTCTAATTTATACCATACAGAGAAGATTTGCATAAAGGCTCAAGACCAGGAAATGAGGAATCAGGTCAATTTAGCAGATGACTGTAATATGACTATAATTTAAACACAGTATGAATTCAGATTTAACCTTTGTTTATGATGAAGATAAGATTTCCAGTCAGTTTTAGAGAGTCGTTTAAGTAGGCCAGATTTCTCACATTATATTGGCAGATAATTTGACTTATTTTAGAAAACATGCTTGAGATATGAATTATCTGGCAATATAGTGAGATGTGCTTTGTATCTGGATGTAGGCTGCATCAGTGTTCAGACACTCTTGCTGTTTAAAGAAAGCAGTTGGACCAGATTTGGTGGATGCCTTCCCTGGCACACAATTCCGAGGAGAATTCCCTGTAGACTGGGGTTTTAGCCACTGCTGGTAGACCCGTATGACCATACGCTTCCATACACCTGCAGATTCAGCTACTTCCTTCACACTATGGTCTTCGGCCACGCCCACATGCTCAGTCACTCCTTTTAGCAAATCATTAACATCTGCTTTGGAGCCATTTTCCACACATGGAACGAGACATTCCCTGCACTCTTCTCCATCTATGGAGCCCCATCATCGTTGTGAAGCGTTATCCGCAGGAGCTTAAAGTTACTACCACCTACAGTGAGCTTAGCATATGTATCGTGTGCAGGGATAGAAATAAATGAACAGAAAGTGTAAATAAAAGCTTTTAATGTTACGGCTGATCAGTGTATGTGTTTCTAATGCCCACTAAAACCACAGGGCAGCCAATCAGAACAGAGATCATATACATATATTAGTCATATACAGCAAATGACATGTTTAATATATAAACAGCTTAAAGCGGGATGAATCTCTGAAAGCTGCATGCGTGCAGTGAGATGACGTTCTCCAGTTTACTCTTTAGATCTGGTTGATCTGGTTCAGCTCAATGGCATGTACTTTAACTCCACCTGTTGAGGAATTCATGCGTGGAGAAGGTTTCTTCTGTAAGTGAATGAGAATGCTAGAGTCAGAGCTGGAGATGGTGAATCTTCCCTGGATGGACTGGCTGGGAATAGTAGATGTCAGAGGTGGACGTTCCGATAGTTGCAACCCATTCCAGTCACTGCCTTTAACCAACCCATCTAGAACCTGAGAACCCCAGCTCATGGATCAATAGATATAACAACCAGTAAAGATGTTTGGAAGTTTGTGATGTGGTCTGTAATGATTTAGTGAGAGTTCATTACATTCAAACAGGTACGGAAATATGGAAATGGAGTTCCACTGTGTCCACTCACTGTCCACTCCTATTACACACTCCCACCTTACTGGTTTACCTTGTAGATATACAGCCAGAGACGATAGCTCATGTGCGGCTGCACAGTTTGTGTGGGCCATCCTCTGGTCCTTCATCAGTGGTCACAGGATGCTTCCCACAGGGGTATTGTACAGGCCTCTGGCCAGTTTATAGCAGTGTGCGTCTCGAGCACAGTAATACACAGCTGTGTCCTCAGGCTGGAGGAGTCTGCAGTGAAGCTGATCTTGCTCTTTAGTGAGTCTATGGTTGTAGTATCACTGGAGCTGCGGAAATAACCAAGCCATTCCGGAGCCTTTCCTGCTGAGTGTCGAATCCAGTTAGTCAAGCATCCACCTACGGCTGAATATCCAGTGATCTTACAGGCGATGGAGAAAGACTCTCCAGGTTTAACAACCATGGCAGCAGGCTGGACCAGCTCAATGCATTCAACACCTGTGACCATCAAACATGAAATGATTCAGTATTAGATTAGAGTTATAGAGCTATTAGTAGCCTAGCAGTGTCAGTGTGTTTACATGCCCTTACAGGACGCAGCTGTTAGCAGCAGCAGTAGACGTGTAGGTGTGGAGAACATAGTGGATGTGGGAGATGAACTCAGAGGAGCTGCTCTACTGATCTACCTAAGACTGGTTAAGTAATTTTACTGGGTGTGGGATTTGCATGATAGTGTTTGCACTTTCACCCACATATAGAAGAACAGTATACCATCACTGTTATGTCAAAAACAATGACATTACAGGGGGAATTAAACTCTGGGGTGGTCAGTCCATCATCCTGAGAACACCAGCAGCTTCCTTCTTGGATGTGCCTGTCTCTTATGCTCAGTGAGGAGCTTCTTGAACAACTGTACATCCTTTCAGACCTCCATATACTTGAGGAGTCTTCTCACAGTGGTAGGCCGGACAGATACACCTGTGGATGTTCCCAGATGTGAAGCAGGAGTGGAGCGTGATCTTCTCCTCTCTCTCAGAGAGAAACTTTAAGTGCTGTTTATCTGACGGGGACAGTTTTGGTGGGTTTTACAGAAGGTTATTAGGAGACTCTCTCTTTCTTTCTTCATTTTTGAATTAAAATGATTCAATTCCTTGTTATTCCATAAACTGTGGTTTAGATGTACGCAGATCTCATGGTGAGCAGTTTGTATTGATCAGGTTTTGTTTATGTTATAAACCTGTATAATATTAGACTCATTATAAAACTGTAAATAAATATTAACAGTTTAATATGAGACTAAAGAGACAGTGTTTACTGTCCTCTCCTCCAAATATTACACTTCAGTGTGGAACACGGCTGTGAAAGATAAAGAACGAGTGGCCCTTAGTGACACATGATTAAAACTACAAGCAAAAAAAAAAAAAAAGGCTCTGGAAAATATTATTCGTCATTGATCATTTTGATCTTGATCAAATAAATAAATGAATTATATATAAACATAATATAAATATAATTAAAATTAAAATTATTTATATTATTTTATATATATATATATATATATATATATATATATATATATATATATATATATATATATATATATATATATATATATATACATATATATATATAATAAGAAAAATAATTTTCATGTTTGAAATTCATTAAAAGGCAAATCCTGGCAACCCTAGGTCTGCTTTGTGCTTTTATTATGTGATTATGGAAATTTTTAATGAAACCAAAAGTCTTATAAATGTCAATTCCCACACTGACTCTAAACCCCCCGGGACTCTGCTCATAGGACTTTGCCCACAGGAATATACGCACAGAAGGCTGCCCATAGGAAGTTGCACAGAGGACCCTGCCCACAGGACACTGTTGTCTGAATAGTTTTGGTTGGTGGATGATTCTCCAGCACTACTGCTGTGTCTGATCCACTCACACCAGCACAACCCACACTATCACACCACCGTCACGTCAGTTTCACTGCAGTGGTGAGAATAATTCACCACCCACATAATACCTGCACTGTGGTGGTCCTGTGGGGGTGCTGTCTATTTGAAGAACAGGGTAATAAAGTATACAGAGATAGAGATGGACTACAGTCTGTACCAGTCTGTGTTTATTTGTTTTCTGTCTAATTTAAAGCTCTTTTGTCCTTTTGTTCTGTTTTACAGTGTTTACACAATAAAGAATAAAGTGTATCCCGTTTTTGCAGTTCATTTCTACAGTTTATAATAACTGAGAGCTGCAAAAATAAATCACTTGTAAATAAAATCTTATTATATTCACGTATATTAACAGTGAAGAGTGTTTGCTTCTCCTGTGGAGTTCTAATTTGGGAGATTCCTTTTTATCAGTGATGTTGTATATGCTATTTTTGCTATAGCTCCAGAGTGAACTTCCACTAGAGCTGAAGACGTTAGAGCTCTCCTGTTTTTGTACAGCTGCAGCCGCAGGCTGAGTGACTGTGTCTCTCGGGCGCAGTAATACACAGCGCTGTCCTCAGGCTGGAAATTCTGCCCTGTTAAAAACACCGTGCTGCTGGAGACGTCTGCACTCAGACTGATCTTGCTCTTCAGTGAGTCCTTCACTGTACTGCTGCTGCTGCAGACATATCCAATCCATTCCATTGGTTTTCCTGCTGGGTGACGTATCCAACGTGGACAGCTGGAGACGGACAACCCGGAGAGTTTACAGGAGATCTTAAAGGACCCTCCGGGCCGGACAAGCACATTTTCCGACTGGATCAGTTCAATAGAACGAACACCTGCAGAAGAGCAGCACAGCATGTAAAGCTAATTCAGCCCTGTTACATACCATCTTAGTTATATTCCATTCTGTGAGCATGTTTATGATGCTGCTTGATTATGTTTACATATGATATTATTTTTTCTCTCTCCTGTACATGTACCAACATCACAGATGCAATGTTTCCTACAGCAGTGATGTTTAATAGCAGCACAAGCAATGAAATACCACTTACAGGATGCAGCTGCCAGAAACAGCAGAAGAGAAAGAGAGCTCATGATGTTCAGCAGTGGAGGAGGGTCTACTCTGTAATCTCTGCAGCTCAGAGGGTCTTTTATTATGCCTGTCTGTTCCTGCTTTGACGTAAAAGTGGGTGATTTACATCAGCGGAAATGAGCATTTAGTCTGGGGTCAAATTACCCCTGGCTAATCCCCCCACTGTAGTACTCACATTACCCTGACAGCAAAGAGTCTTCCCTGGTAGTAAGCCAGACAAATTTGGAGTAGTGGGCTCTGGAGCTGAGGGGGACTTCATTGATGCTCGTCTTGTCCAGGATCTTCAGATTCCCACGGAACCACTGCATCGATCCCTTAAAGCTGGTGTCTTAGACTAAGAACCTGTATGAACTGGTTCCATCACTCTTAAGACAAACCCAGTATAATTACAAAGCAGCACTCTACAGAACGAGCTTCTCACCTTCCTGGTTCTGAGCTCCCCGTTACTCTAGGCCTTACTTACAACCCACCTTATTTCCTCCCCATAGGACCCTGTCCACAGGACACTGCCCACAGGACCCTGCCCACAGGACAGTGCTCATAATGCTCCCCAAAGGGCTCTGCCCACAGGACCATGACTACAGGACAGTGCCCATAGGACGCTACCCACAGGGTGCTTCACACAGGACCCTGCCCACGGGATGCTGTAATGCTAAGTATATGACCTTCTTTGTCAGATATGTGATGAGAGCTAATGTGGAGATGGTCATTAACTTCCATTTTTTTTTTTGTTTTAGGCCCTCAGCCTTGACCTGAGTTGTGCCTGTAGTGTTCTCTGAATGTTCCATTTGCTTTCCTATCAGCCCTCCCAGCCTGTATTCTGATTCTGATTATGTTTTCTGGTTGTCATTTTGCACACGAGTGTGTGGCTCTTTTGGAAGCATCACTGTATGGGTGGTTTTTTACTCCTACATTTTCGTTTTGTTTGATGTTACACATGATTCTGAGTAACTGTACACGTTTTTGTTCCTTTGTGTGAAAGTGACAGGTACGGCGTTATGCTAGCTGAAGAGTTCTCCTGCTTCATTACCAGCACAGCATGATGAGAACAAATACTAGAGTTCCACTAGATTTCTGTACACCTTAACTAAACATACTATCTTTATAATAATATTAATAATGAAGTGTTATTAATGATATCTCCTGTATTAGAGAAATTAAAACGTGTTTTTAATTATACACCAGCTGCTATTCTTTTCCAAAACTTCTTATATCCAAAACTGCTGAAACTAGATCTACAGCCTTTTAGAATTCATTTCCTCTTATAATATATCCTGTATCATGGGCAGAGGAGAAGTGAGGCCGTGTCTGCCCATCTTTACCAAAGGTACCGATAATTGATCAGCAGGCTGTAAATGTATTAGTAGAGGGTTATTGTACAGGCCTCTGTGCGGTTTATAGCAGTGTGTGCCGAGCACAGTAGTACACAGCTGTGTCCTCAGGCTGGAAGTTTTGACCCTGTAATAACACTGAGTTGCTGGAGGAGTCTGCAGTGAAGCTGATCTTGCTCTTTAGTGAGTCTGTGGTTCCAGTCTCACTGGAGCTGTAGAACCATCCTATCCACTCCGGAGCCTTTCCTGCTGAGTGTCGTATCCAGTTAGTGTAACCTCCACCTACGGCTGAATATCCAGTGATCTTACAGGCGATGGAGAAAGACTCTCCAGGTTTAACAACCATGGCAGCAGGCTGGACCAGCTCAATACATTCAACACCTGTGAACATCAAACATGAAATGATTCAGTATTAGATTAGAGTTATAGAGCTATTAGTAGCCTAGCAGTGTCAGTGTGTTTACATGCACTTACAGGATGCAGCTGTTAGCAGCAGCAGTAGACGTGTAGGAGTGGAGACCATGGTGGATGTGGAAGCTGAACTCAGAGGAGCTGATCTCTGATCTACCTAAGTCTGGCTTAAGTAGTTACTGGGTGTGGGATTTGCATGATGGTGTTTACACTTTCACCCACATATAGAATTAAAGTATACCATCACTGTCATGACAAAAGCTCAGATCTCAGAAACAATGACATCACAGGAGAAAAACTGTAACCTTGAGTTTCTTTGAAAGCTTTAAGTGCTGTTTATCTGACGGGGAGAGTTTTGGTGGTCCTGTAGCTGATCTCATTTTCTCTGGAACTTGTTGAATTCCAGACACAATGGCATCATCATATGCCAGTCATGTATATACCCTTTCAGGAATACAAATAAATATCATATATAATTTATTTATTAATCACTAAAATGTGGTTTAGATGTATGTAGATGTATTTCTGATCAGGGTTTGTGTATGTGTATAACACCTGTATAATATTAGATATTGGATATTAACATGGATCATTAAAAGATCATAGGGATCCGGGTGTTTAAGGTTCTCTCCTCCTCCTGCTGCAGTTCCATAGGTCTCAAGGCTGTGAAAGATAAGCAAGGAGCGCCCCTCAGTGGCCTTAAAGGGTAATCATATTCTTTGTGCTAATAACTCCTATTTTTCAAGTGTACTTGTATTTGAAACATACACAGTACCTGTCAAACATTTAGATACACCTTTTCTTTCAGTGTTTCTTTTCTTTATTCTTATTATTTTCTTCATTGTAGATTAATATTAAAGACACCATAAATACTCAGGAACACATATGGATATATGGAGTAAACCACAAAGTGCTTAACAGTAGTCACAGTAGTCACCTTTAGCTTTCATGACAGCTTTGCGCACTCCTGACTTTCTCTTAATCATCTCCATGAGGTGGTCACCTGGAATGGATGTCTGAGTTTGATGTCAGGTAAGTGCCTAGCTTTCCAAGCTTCATCAGTCACACAGATTAGAGAACCAGTATCCCACAACACTTCAGCTTTGTTGCCCTGTAGATAGTAATTATGCATAGATAGCAGTAACGATATCATAAATATTAAAACTAGTCCAATCACTGCTGGTTATTTCTAAGCTACAGTGCTATTATTTTGTAATCCTGTAAGCACTGCATGCAGAGGCTCTGCACGAGAGTAGGTCAAAGTTCCAGAAGCTGGACTCTGCTTCTTGTGATGTGAACAGTATTCTCTGTCTTAACTCCATTGTTCTAATTAAGAAGTTCTGCTGAGTCTCTTGGCTACTTTGAGCTTCCGTTGTTAGTTGTTTATGGAGTTGTGTTGTGCTTCTCTCCTGATAATGTGATCTAAGATTCTCCTTAGTGTGGGCAAAGTGAGGTCAGTTTTGCCTTTAAGGAAGCTCCGCAGCTGGAGGCCTGGAATACTAGCCCAGATGACTGCATCCACTATCTCCGGCTCAGAATGACCCCTGATTAGACCACTCTCAATAAATATAAGTCTATCTCTCCAAGCTGCCTCACTCATTCATTTATAGCTCTGGCCAATCACATTGCTCCACCTGTCTTAAAACAGATTCAACCTACGCTCATGTTT
>JAMWET010001976.1:162500-168205 GCA_024036415.1 Prochilodus magdalenae | reverse complement strand
GGATTGTCCCTTTGACGATTATAGAGCACCAGAGTCTACTGAAGAAGCAATATTCCAATTACTGGCATATCAGTACACTTTATATTATGTATTAATTAACTAATATGAAGTAATGCATTAGGTAATATGAAGTAATACATCAACAGTACTTAACAATGTTAAGTAAATATGTAACAGTTGTTATACCGTCGCTGTCCAAAGAAAAACAGGTATCGCCAAAATGGCAACTTTATATTAGAGGCCAAAAAAATTAATTTGAATGGAAGTCAATGGAACCAGATGTCTTTCCAAACAGTTGTGGGCCATTTCTGTTGGTCCATTCTTCATGAACTTTCATGAAACAGCAGCTCATATGATAAAATGAGCTATAAAAGTAAAAATCAACAAAAATAGAGATACATGTTTTTCTTTGGACAGCGACGATATGTTTACTTAGGATTGGCTAACCAATGTTAATTACTTCATGTTAACGAATGCATTGGTTCATATTAGTTAGGTAATACGTAATATAAAGTGTCTCCGACATTTCTATATATTTCCACACTAACCTGTAATCTGGATAACACTCTCAATGGCCAAAAAGACTTTGTTGAGATTTTCTGATTATGCGATCAGATTATTTTAGTTAGTTATTGAAAGACTTTCTAGTCGATAATGACGGTCCCAAAAACCTGCACTAATTTTCTTCCTATAAGGGATGCACCGCAATTACAAATTTTGTCAAACATTTGGCCGACAGCCGAATACCAAACACGGGTTTCCAAAAGGGTTTCATTAATTTAGCCACTTTTGTCACCATTATAAAACAAACAAAATAGGCAAAAAACAGAAAAACAGTGACATTAAAACATCGTCAATCGGTATTAAGTAATCCCTTTTTACTTATTCGGCCGAACACCAAAAGTGTTTTTTTAACCATTTTTAGCCAAATAATTTCTGAACACAATCTTCACTGTTCTTGATTTATTAAGCTGGAGGTCCATTTTAGTACACCATGTTCTTGATTGATTTGCCTCCTGTCGATTACTGGTCTCATTAATATATGTAATAAGGCCTATTATGGATATTATGATTTGCATAACCCACAAGTTTAGCAGGACTCATTATAAGATAAACTGATTACTAGTATAAGAAAAAGGAAAACGGAGACAGTACACAGCTCTGAGGCACGCATGGACTAAGAGACAAACACTGTGATATGAAAACTCGATTTTAAACTGAATGCGGTTTGCTGTTAGGGGCAAGTAGGCCCAAGTTTTAAAAAAAATGAGATTACCTAAAGTCAACTGAAGAATCGGAGAATAGAAAAGATAAACCAAGTGTAGAGAGAAACATCAAACGCACACCCAATACTATACAATCTCATAAACTGTGCTCCAAACCCATCCGGCCAATCGGCAGGGGTCCAACCCAAGCGTTATGGACACACACAGACTGGGGCTTAGTGAAGGGTCAGGTGTTCTTTTTTCAGGCACTGCCTGAACTCAAGCCTAAATCCCACGGAGGTTGGGTATCGTATAGATGAAAAAGGACTGTATATATTATATGTAGGGAGCAGACAGACGCAGAATGAAAGGGATGAATGGGAAACACAATAAATGCCCCATCCCTTTCACGTGTGGAAAAGTCTTTAGCCAGGATCTGCTCCCAAAATAGCATACGCATGTAGCGTCCTGTGTCATTGTTGTGGCAAGCATGTTGTTCGCAGCTCATGGATCCTGCCGGGTTTTACACAGCACAGTGGCCTGAGCGGGTATACAGGCCAATAAATGCCTTTTTAAAACCCAGCCGAGGAAAAGAGCCCGGCTCTGTCGCCTCCCTCGCTGCTTTTATAGGAAGATGCTTTCCCTAGAAAGCCGACTCTGCCTCAGACAGTCACTCTCGGCGAAGACACTAATACCGGTTTCAGTGACATCACTGTGTGTGCAAGCAGGTGTCTTAGGCTGCCTGCCAAACCATTTATGGAGCTACAATTTACTTGTACTGCACAACGTAAAGATAGATATTAATCTAGCAGGGATGCACCAACACCACTTATAGACACAGGCCTACACATGTACTAACTGCATCCTGAGTAACCTGGAAGTCCTAATATTTATACTTTTACATTTTTTTATATTCTTTTATATTTTTTTTGTTTTTTAATTAAATTTGTGTTTAGTCAGCTTTACTGATTGGCACTGCCTTGTTGGATTATATATATATATATATATATATATCAATGTATCTACACTTTTATCTAAGTTTTCACCTCCACTGACCATATAGGAGCACTCTGTGGTTCTACAGGTACAGTCTGTAGTCCATCTGTTTCTCTGTATACTGTATTTCTCTGTTCTTCAATGGTCAGGACCCCCACAGGACCACCATAGAGCAGGTATTATGTGGCTGGTGGATCATTCTCAGCACTGCAGTGACACTCATGTGGTGGTGGTGTTTAGTGTGTGTTGTTCTGGTGAGGAGCGGATTCAGACACAGCTAGTTGCTGCTGCTTACACCTCAGTGTCAGTGCTGGACTGGGAATCGTCCACCAACCAAAAGTATCCAGCCAGCAGCATCCTGTGAGCAGCATCCTGTGGGCAGCGTCCTGTGGGCAGCATCCTGTGGGCAGCATCCTGCGAGCAGCGTCCTGTGGGAAGCATCCTGCGGGCAGCGTCCTGCGGGCAGCGTCCTGTGGGCAGCGTCCTGTGGGCAGCGTCCTGTGGGCAGCGTCCTGCGAGTAGCGTTCTGTGGGCAGCGTCCTGTGACCACCGATGAAGGACTAGAGGATGACCAACACTGCACTGTGCAGCAGCAGATGAGCTATCATGTCTGACTGTACATCTACAAGGTGGACCAGCAAGGCAGGAGTGTCTAATAGAGTGGACCAGTGAGGTGGAACACAGTGTTTTCAACAACTCCAGCAGCACTGCTGTGTCCTGCTCCACTCACACCAGCACCACACCACACTAACACACAACCACCACGTCAGTGTCAACTGCAGGATCCACACCCATACCTGCTCTGTGGTGGTCCTTTGACCCTTTTCCGGCCTGGTTGAAGTTTACGGATTGGAGTTGTTCCCTCTGTGGAGTGATACAGGCAGATCGACAGAGGCACAATGCAGAGTGGGGCTAGTGGACATGCTAGTCCGCTATCGGGCCTGCTATGCTAGCTAAAGGGCTAAGGGCCTAAATGCTATCATTACACTTGTGAGTCCAGCGGCCCTTCTGCCCCTGGACCCCACTAACCCGCATTAAACGAATGACCTCATTTTATCATTCCCACTTGGCCTCACCTGCTGAATGCCCAGCATTCTAAACTCAGTCCGCTGTGAAGGGAATCCACTTTGCAACAATCTGACTTATTCCTTACGGGTTTAGAAAGATATTATGACCTTCCACCACCTCAGAGAGGGGATTCGGGGGCTAGCTTCTCCTCGATATCCCCCCCCACACACACACACACCAGTAACTATAAATGACCTTGGTGTCAATGACGGCAAGACGTTTACCAGAGGGATCATCTAATTAATTTCATATAATCAGGGATAAAAGAAGCCATCTGTGTAACCAAAAAACACTGTATTGCAAGGGAGTGTAAAGATGGAGAGATTGAAACAGGAGGAAATGTCATACGGAGGGGTGATAAAAGCGAGTTACAGCAAGCTCGTCTTTGTTTTTTTAGGAGACACTTTTGAGGAGATCAGATGAAGTTAATTCTCGTACACAAGAAAGAAAAATACCATAATAAAATCTAGAGTTTCAAAACTCAATAAAAGCTATAGACAAAAGGGAATCATAGCAACCACCTGGAAGACCTGGTAGTCAACCAAAACTGTCCTAATTGGGAAAACAGCACTTAATGCTTAACATCCAGCTCCACTCTAGTTTCAGATCTGAGAACATTCAAAGGTCATTCTGTCCATCCTTCCACTGTGAGAGGACACCTCAATGCTATGGGTCTGAAAGGATGTGTAGCTGTTCCATTTGCATATCAAACAAAGATGCTGATGTCCAGAGCATAACACTGCATGTAATGGGACTGACTTGGAAGGCAAGTAAAACACTGAGAACTGAAATTAAGTCCTATGAAAAAACTGTAAGCTGTAAAAATGGCCATGGTTAATATGAATATGTAACATATTTTGCTGTTGAGGCTTCATCATTTTTGTTATAGTTTTGTTAAAGTTTGATAAAGTTTTCTGCCTTTTCTCTTAAGGCTGAACACTTTTCCCATAAAGTAAATACATGAGTAAATTAAGTATTGTAATATCTTACATCATCCATAATTATTCATTTATAAATTCCTATATTTACTTTTCCCAAGGCCCAGTCATGAGAGAACACCAGGGTTTCTTGTCCATATTCACCCCTCTCCTTCCCCTACCTTGGTCCTACACTCACTACCATTTTCATAGAAACACTAACTGACACGTCTGTCTAGTTAGGCTATCAAGCAACTGTGCTTGTTGCTTGATACGGCGTTCTCTGATAACAGGGCTCGGAAGATGGGCCAGGAGGGAACACACAGTGCACACATGGGTTATGCAGCTCCTTCTGGACGTGGTCTACTTGAGGGCAGACACTGCAGGCCTAGTAAGCGTCCAGTATAGACCATAACCTGGAGTCGTCCAGTTTCTCCCAAGACCTTCAAACACTGCAGTATTTTACTGACAGCCTAATTAATATTAATATATTGATATTAGTTCACATGTCTAATATCATGAATCTAACGCCATAGTAAAGACCCAAAACTGTGACTCTGGCAGGCACGGCCCATTCTTAGTGGGGAAGACAGGAGGAGAGAGTGAGGAGTGGAGGATGAAGACGTAAATAGAGCAATGCAACACTGTCTCAGGAGCTGCTTCTCAAATATACTTTTCCATTAAGTGCACTATTCTTAACAAAGCTGTGACAGCTTTAGAGATTAACAAGCAGCTCAGGTCTCGACATCTTATCAACACATACATTATTCCATTAGGTAAACCCGGTACCGGTCACAGGGAATAATTTTGGGATCACAAACATTCCACACAAACTGAACTGATACCAAAGGTTGGCTTAAAACCACTGCAGGCTACTGACTAACAATTACCAACACCAGCTAGCATGTCAGCATAGCCTCTTGTGTCAGCTGAACTCGGATGTAGTATTTCCCAAACT
Organism: Prochilodus magdalenae; assembly: GCA_024036415.1. Taxonomy (NCBI): domain Eukaryota; kingdom Metazoa; phylum Chordata; class Actinopteri; order Characiformes; family Prochilodontidae; genus Prochilodus; species Prochilodus magdalenae. The sequence goes on along the minus strand of JAMWET010001976.1, from coordinate 163,061 downwards.
CAGATGTTGTATTTCCCAAACTCGGATATGGTATTTCCCAAACTCTAGTATATCTAATATAGTCTAGTAGAGCTCTACCAACAGCTTCTGATATATAAGCACTGTATTTTAGTCAAACAATTCGCCATACAACTCTATTTAATATGAAAAAGTATAGAAGGGGTGTGGAGGTGGGTGGAGTCATACACAGAATACCTCCTCTTCTCCAAACATCATGGTAATTGTTGTGCCAACTTACAAATTGTTACACAGGACGGGGGGCCAGGATGCAAATGCAAAGTCATTTAATGAATCAGAAATAAAACAAAACCAAAGAGACTACACAAGGGAACAGGGCTACACAACAACAGACACAGAGAAACTTACAGAGCTATTCACTGAAACCACAACGAGGCAAGGGACCGGCAGGGAGACAAAACACCCAACAAGAACAAAGGCCACGACATGAGGTATAACACAACTAGGGCTGACGAGAGACACCTGGGAAGGGCGGCGGAGCTAGAAATTGAGGACCGGACTAGAGGGCGGAGACAGGAGGAGCACAGGACCAAAATATGTAAC
>JAMWET010001976.1:85000-157500 GCA_024036415.1 Prochilodus magdalenae | reverse complement strand
ACTGCAATGCACCACTACCCCCAAAACGCCATTGCCAATGCTGCTGAAGAACCACACAGAGCTCTCATTATACACTCATCAAACAGCTGCATCCAGAAGAAACCATTTAACAAGAAACTTGGTGAGTAGGTCTGACATTGTGAGACATGCTAATAAGTCATGTTTCATACTCAGCTGTGCATGTGTCGTATGCCTTATCGTCGTACCTGACTGACCCAACAGCCATGACTGTGGACATTCAGCGAGCAGTGCTGCCTCCATGAGCCATCCTGTAAATACTAGCACCACTGGCAGATGGCTGCACAACGCAGGACTACATGCACACAGACCGTTACGACGACTGTCCTTAACACCACGTCACCGTCACCAAAGACTGCAGTGGTGTCGTACCAGACTGTCATGGAGTCACTCAGAATGGCATCTTCAGTGATGAGGCCCCCTTTTCATTATGGTGGAGATGACCAACAAGTCCACGTGTGTGGAGGCACCGTGGTCAGAGCCAAGATGAACGGTTTGTTGTCACACGTCCAGAAGGCCTGGTGTCACTCCACCTCCACCCCTACCGCACCATCTGCAGGAACGGGGTGAGGATATTCAAGCTACATGGGATGGATTATCGCAGGACACCATTAGGAACCTCTACAACTCCATGCCGGGACGTCTGGCATGTTGGGTTAGCAAACATGGCGGCCCAATGGCATACTGAGAGACAGACTTCTGTATGTGTAGCTCAGTAAATATTGATCATATCAGTCTAAATTCATCATCGTTTATTGTTCCTGGTAACCGTTATCTTCCTTCCCAATAGCACCGCACTCCCACACCTCCTTCTGGGTGCAGCTATTCTTCTGATAATAAGTTTATTTACCCTCAACCGCCAAACTGGGGGGAAAAAATAGAGTAATGAACCAATCTATGGACTTGGAGTATCACCACCATTACTATATATATACCTGAAGTACTACACCATACTATTAGGTGTAGTGGCAACCCAATCAGAGAAATGAGTATGTCTAGTGTAAATAACAGGATCCCCCCCTCCCCCAACATGACAGACAGAGGTTAGGTATAAAAATAGTTACCTTGTCCTTCAGTTATCTGCCATGAAGTAATCTCAGTGATGGACAGCAAAGTCTTTAAGTGACAGGCTGCTCCACTCCACTATTTTAAGCCGCTTGAACCTCTTGGTCAGACAGTGCAAACAAGTGTCAAACACTGAGTGTGAGTAGTAGGTGTTGGTATTTTAAAGAGAGGGTATGGTTTACACAGCGAAAGAAGACTGCCACCTCATTATCTAAAAAGCACCTGGACAGCTTCCAGCAAAGGCAAGGGGATTGTGTGGATCCTCTTGTGTGTGTTCCAGTAAATCCAAGGTCACAGCAGAGACGTCCATCAGTACAGGGCAGTCTTTTCTATTAGACGTAATATTATTATGCATGTCAATTCATCATTTACCAGCTTCTTTAGAAAAAGGCCCTCCCCCCTCTTCACCCATTTTACACTGCCACCAGATGCCTATTGGGTAATATGCCATTGGTTCCTACCAAGCCAGTAAATACTGAGACAATGACCTATAATATCTTCCATTACTACAAGACACAATACATAGCCAAAAGTATAGGGACAGCTATATGAGCTTGTTCGAAACACCATTCCAAAACCATGAGCTCCAGTACGGAATCTAGTTGCTAGCACCGAAATGAAATTTTTTTGGCCAAAGCCAAAACCGAACAAACTTAGACATTTGGCCAGAGGCTGAATACCAAACATGGTTTTTCACAGTGTGCCACTTTTTCACCATGGCTTAAATTAGATAGCCCAGATAGCAGGCAGATGTGGGCCACATCAGGCACAGTGGCCTACTTTTGGATGAGGCGTGGCCCTAATCTGGGAGTAGCCCACCCAAGTGTTGTCAACCGTCTAGTAAGTGGGCCAGAACAATTTTGCTGTCTGCAGATCCCAGCAGATACACCAACTACATCCCAGCAGACACGCCAACTACGTCCCAGCAGACACGCCAACTACATCCCAGCAGATACCCCAACTACATCCCAGCAGACACGCCAACTACATCCCAGCAGACACGCCAACTACATCCCAGCAGATACCCCAACTACATCCCAGCAGACACGCCAACTACATCCCAGCAGACACGCCAACTACGTCCCAGCAGACACGCCAACTACATCCCAGCAGACATACCAACTACATCCCAGCAGACACACCAACTACATCCCAGCAGACACACCAACTACATCCCAGCAGACACGCCAACTACATCCCAGCAGACACACCAACTACATCCCAGCAGACACACCAACTACATCCCAGCAGACACACCAACTACATCCCAGCAGACACACCAACTACATCCCAGCAGACACACCAACTACATCCCAGCAGACACACCAACTACATCCCAGCAGACACACCAACTACATCCCAGCAGACACACCAACTACATCCCGGCAGACACACCAACTACATCTCAGCAGACACACCAACTACATCCCAGCAGACACACTGACTACATCCCAGCAGACACGCCAACTACATCCCAGCAGACACATCAACTACATCCCAGCAGACACACCAACTACATCCCAGCAGACACACCAACTACATCCCAGCAGACACACCAACTACATCCCAGCAGACACACTAACTACATCCCAGCAGACACACCAACTACATCCCAGCAGACACACCAACTACATCCTAGCAGACACACCCAAGACACACCAACTCCCAGCAGACACACCAACTACATCCCAGCAGACACACCAACTACATCCCAGCAGACAAACCAACAGCAGACACACCAACTACATCCCAGCAGACACACCAACTACATCCCAGCAGACACACCAACTACATCCTAGCAGACACGCCAACTACATCCCAGCAGACACACCAACTACATCCCAGCAGACACACCAACTACATCCCAGCAGACAAACCAACAGCAGACACACCAACTACATCCCAGCAGACACACCAACTACATCCCAGCAGACACACCAACTACATCCCAGCAGACACACCAACTACATCCCAGCAGACACACCAACTACATCCCAGCAGACACACCAACTACATCCCAGCAGACACACCAACTACATCCCAGCAGACACACCAACTACATCCCAGCAGACACACCAACTACATCCCAGCAGACACACTGACTACATCCCAGCAGACACACCAACTACATCCCAGCAGACACACCAACTACATCCCAGCAGGCACACCGACTAAATGTTAAACATTGGGTGCATCCCTAATGGAACCATCCCCTTCTGCAACTATAACAGAGCCCACTCCTCTGCAAAGGCTTTCCACAAGATTTTAGAGCATGCCTGTGGGAAATCCATCTAAAGAGGATTCGTGAGGTCGGTTACTGATGTGAGACGAGAAGCCCTGACAATGAGTGCAGCTGAAACATACGAACTGACCAATCACGGGCTGTGTCCACATACTTTTGGGCATGTAGTGTATAAACTGCTTATGAAGCCTGTTATCCACGTCACACAAACTCCAAGCAGCAAGCAATAATCGCAAGCAACGACTGTCAGAAATGTCGAGATGGCATTTAACAGTGCAAAGGATGTGGTCCTTATCAGCAGCCGAATGTCAGATTCTAACATCAGAGAGATAAGGAATTGATAAGTGACTGAAAGAGGTGTGGCGGATGAAGGAAAGAACTGAGGTGCAGGACTGTGACATTTTGTGGAATATTCCATCATCCATCCCACCACTCAGCCAGACTGGTGATAGCACTGGTGGGGCCAAGTGAGTAGGTGGGACTAGGCATACAAGACCCCTTTAAAAAACTAGCCGAATAAAAAACAGCACATACATAACATCATACGGATATATCTGTGTATATGCTGTACAAGCACACTGTCAGCGTTTCCAGAACAGGTGAGCAAAGAGCTCACAGTCAGACCTGGCTCATTTTCCGAAGCCCGAGCCAGAGTTTGGCTTTTTGTGGTATCTGCATGAAGATGAAGATGACCCACTGCCATTCTGAGCCACTCCATGACAGTCTGGCAAGACACCACTGCACTCCTTGGTCACATCGGCGTGGTGTTAAGGGCAGTCGTCGTAACGGTCTGTGTGCATATAGTCCTGCCAGTGGTGCTGACTCTAACAGGATGACTCAAAGAGGCATCACAGCTATCAATGGCTACAGTGGTAGCTGCTGGGTCAGTCAGGTACAGCGATAAGGCCCGTCCTTGCTCCTGTCATGCATGGTGGAGCATGAAACTGACCTCATGTCTCATGAGGTCAAGCCCACCCAGTGTAATTCTCTTAGTTGTTTCCTTCTGGGTGCAACTATCTGTGGAACATTTTTTGGCTCTGTGAGAATATTCACGTCTGGCATGTTGTGTTAGCAAACGGCCCAACACCATACTGGTGGCCCAACACTATACTAAGAAACACTACTTCTGTAAATGTAGCTCAATAAATATTGCCCATATCAGTCTAAATATTTCATAAAGGCTAAAAAGTGTTCAAGTTCTAATATTTTTGGGGTCTAAATTTTAAATTTTAATTTGTAATTAACAATTTACTGAATTGCTGGCCTGTTTATCTTCTCTAGCTTCCTTTACTGAAACCTGACGAACATCTGTCCTGCAATTTCTGCTATAGGTCCTTAATACTATAGCATCATATAAATCTATCACCTGGTTCACCAAGTACTCATGTACAAGTATTCACCCCCAGGTCACCAACCCGCTGCGGAACTGAGATACCACACAAAATAATCATGAGATGGAGGGATGCAAAGAGAGAGCTGAGAATGCATTGCCCTTTTGTGGGTCCACTGTGACCAAGGGCTATATATGTACTCTGTCCTTCTGTCCCAGGCCATCTGGTAGGGCCATACAGAAGACACACACTGACACACAAAGAAACTGCACATATAATAAATGCATTTTAAACTGATTCGAAAAGTCACTCTCAAAGTCGTCCTGACAATGACACCAACTTGGTGAAAGGAATTTGCTCGTGAAGGTGGTACTGAGAGACTGGTACGCCCCAATGAATTCACTGACTATTCCCAGCCATGCTAACGAGATGCTAGTGTGCAGTTCCTATAGGGAACACAGCACAATGCTGATACTAGTTTGAAGGGCATAGTGGGTGCGGTAGAGATGCACTGAGTATGTACAGGGGTTGGACAATGAAACTGAAACACCTGGTTTTAGACCACAGTCATTTATTAGTATGGTGTAGGGCCTCCTTTTGCGGCCAATACAGCGTCAGTTCGTCTTGGGAATGACGTATACTGCGTCCTGCACAGTGGTCAGAGGGAGTTTAAGCCATTCTTCTTGCAGGATAGTGGCCAGGTCACTACGTGATGCTGGTGGAGGTTCGTCCTTCTTGGTGGTATGCTGACATTACCCTGGATACCGTGGCTCTTGATACATCACAAAGACTTGCTGTCTTGGTCACAGATGCGCCAGCAAGACGTGCACCAACAAACAACAGCAAAACTGAGCTCTTACCTGCTAACTGAACCTTCACACTCTGCTCTTACTGGTGCAATGTGCAATTAATGAAGATTGGCCACCAGGCTGGTCTAGTTTAGCCATGAGACCTCCCACACTAAAATGACAGGTGTTTCAGTTTCATTGTCCAACCCCTGTAGTATGACAGTTTGTTCTAGGTTAAATAAGCTGGAATAGATAATAGCACAGCCACATTCAAAACATTATGACCAATTAAGCAACACTATATCCAATAAAACAGAGGCTAATTATTCTCGTATCTCCGGGTACGAGATCTTTTCAAACCTGCAATTTACCAGAAAAAAGGATGATGTGATGCCCCATCCTAAGCCACCTTATCATTTTGCAATTCTGCCATGATAACGATATCATATCAGCATACTGGTCACCTCTATTTACAACCTCGTGCCCACAAAATGTTGTGAAATAAATCAAACTATTAAAACAAATCATATAAACTGTATATATAATCAAATATAGTACAAAGTAAACATACACACTGTTAAAATGTAATCATATTTCATTAATCTTTAGAAATATATGTGTCTGTTTTTAATTTAATGCCAACACATTTATTTTAAAACGTGTTGGGCCAGCGTAAACAAAGCACTGGTCAAGTCTCATAATGCTAAAACATCTTGCTAGAACATTCCACAATTGTTTGGGTTGATTGGCAACAGGTCAGTAACATAACTGGCTCTGAACAGTGACCAGTACTAGATGGATCATGGATGCGGACCTTTGAACTGTCCACTGTTAACATCCAGATGGTCCCTCTCCTCCTTAGCCTCCACAGTCGTCCATGGTTTCCAAAAAAAATTTCATGTTTTGATTCACGGAACCACAGAACAGTATGAGGATGTGCACACGGCATGGGTGGCTTGCACATCTGAAAAGGCACCATTAATACTGAGTTATATATACAGGTTTTGCCATCCAGATGACGTCTTTTTCAGGGAAGGCCTTATTTCCAAGCAAGCAATTCCAAGCAACTTCAAGCAACAGGCCCAAGCCACGTTCTGCACATATAACAGCAGCATGGCTCCGTAGTAAAAGGGCCTGGGTGACAAAGTAGGCTGCCTTATGAAAGAAAACATGTGACAAAGAAGCCTTTGAACTGTCGAGCAGCTGACATCCTACATCGAGCAAGACTGAGAATATTTCACCAGCAAAAATACAGCAACCGTCATCAGTTCCGTCACACACTTAAAGGCAGAGGAGATAAACACAGTGGTATACATGAACCTGTCCCATCAAAATGCATAATTCAAAACGAGCAAAATTATTATTTTTTTTTTCTCCTAATTTTTAGGCTAATATTACTTTATACCTAAGAGACCACCGAAGCGATGTCCACAGCTTGTTATGTGTAACAATAGATAAGCAGACTCAGAAATACAGTGGATCCTACAATACACCCCTGTGGGACGCCCTATGCTACGTGAGGGAAATATCTATGACAAAGTGTGTTGTCTGAAAGATTAGGAGATTAAATAAACACCACGAGCCAGCACTTAAATCAGAGCAGTGTTTACTGAATGGAAGATCGAGTAGGCCTGACAATTGCTGGCCAAAAGCTAGAAACTCTCAAACAAAGTGTGTCTTTTTTAAACAGAATGTCTTTTATATGGTCCAAAAGAAAGCAAATGTGGCTTTGTCCGAGAGAGAGAACGAGAGAGATAGAGATTAAGACTGAGCACTCTTAATCCCAACCTTGCAAAGAAGAAATTAAAGCACTGACATAAGACAAGCCCTGAAAATCCAATAACATAAGCCATATATCAATAACTAAATAACGGAATTTCACATCCACACACACACATACATGCACACATTGGTGGTAACTGTGAGTTGGTTTCCACAGAACGGACCCTCAAGTTTCATTCCTTTAACCAGAGCGATTTGTTTGGGCTTTAGCTCCGTCCTTATCAGAGGTTTCCAAAGCGTCCTTATTATAAATTGGAGCCATTCTGTTATCTCGGTGGTTGTGTTTGCTGGCGATAACATTAGCCCAGTGAAACAGTGGAGAACCTCTATTGGGAGAAGACAAAGTGCTGGAAAGCAGTACTGATGATCTATGGCCATGATCAACAGAGCATTCTTAAAGATGCCAAAGAGGGTTCTCTGCCTTTAGAAATAGAACAATCCACTGATCTGATCTGTATCAGTGCTGGGATCAAACAGCAAGCTAGTGTCATTGATCTGTTTACCCTCTATATACACATACAAGCGTTTTGGTTTTGGAAAAAATTACCATTGTTGCCATTTCCAAAGTATGTACGTGTAAATTAAGTTGCACAGCTAATGCTGGATTTGAGAGGTTGTATATGCTAGCAGGCTAACTAATATATCAATAATGTCCAAAGAAAAACATGTATCTCCATTTTTGTTCTCATTTTGCAATTCTGCCATAATAAAGATATTATATTATCATACTGCCCACCCCTATGTATAACCTCATGTCTAAAAAAATGTTGGTACACTGATTTACATAAATAAATTAAGTAAACAAAACAAATATATAAACAAATAATTTAAACCCTGTATTTAACAGTACAAAGAAAACATATATATTTAACATTTAGGACGTTTATTAATCTTTACAATTGTGTGGGCCAGTTTTAAATTTTGGGACATGGGAAACAAGAGATCCGTAGTCTCATAATGCTAAAAAATCTTAGAACTTTCGGCAAACGAATCAGGTTAATTGGCAACAGGTAAGTAACACGACTGGGTGTAAACAGAGCCTCCCAATTCTTAAACATGTAAGTGTGAATTTAGATATACAGCTAATGATGGATTTGGGAGCTCATCAGGAGGTTGTATATGCTATCTGGCTAACTAGTATATCATTGCTGTCCAAAGAAAAACATGTATCTCCATTGCTGTTGAATCATTTGAACGCAGGAGCTGCTGTTTACATTGTTGGAAAATTTCATGATGAATGAACCAACAGAAATGTCCCAAAAGGACATTTGGAAAAAGGTCTGGTTCCACTGACTTGCAGTGCATTCAGAAAGCTTCTCCCCATGTTATGTTGTGTAAAAAAATTAAATTAAATTAAATTAAATTAAATTAAATTAAATTAAATTAAATTAAATTAAATTAAATATTAAATTAAATTAAATTAAATTTTAAGTTTTACAGCAAGTTTAGCATTTTTCACACCCGTAAAAGGTTAAAGGTCACATTATGGCCTTCCTCCTAAACTTAAAACACAGTTGCACTACATGACTTTCAAAGTCATCAGTTCGCTGTACTGTCCACCCTACACAACATGCTGTTTTGTAATAGGGAAGCTTGCAGTCGTCATAGTTCACACACTACATTCCTAACTAGCTAAAGGAGGTCACCATTACAAGATCTTCCAACAGGAGGAATCTCAGACGGGTTGATCTGGTCCTCAAACTGCATACTACAAGAAACAGTACCCAGAACCCAGAAGGAACTCACTGGTCACCTACACATGACGTGGTGTTAAGGACGGTCGTCATAACGGTCAGTGTGCATGTAGTCCTGTGTCGTGCAGTCATCTGTGGTGCTGGCATTAACCATTAGGTTGAAGGTCTGCAACTGTGTTTGTTGGGTCAGTCAGGTACAGAGCACATGCATGGTCAATGTAAATCATGAATCACTCGCATGTCTCACAATGTCAAACCTCCCCATCAGGTTTCATTCCTGTTGGTTGATTCCTTCTGGGTGCAGCTACTTGTGCAACTACACTTTAGGTGGTGAGTGCTCCTTGTGTTATCCCAACACATGACACAGGAAGTGATGCGGGACCCTGCATGAGACAGAGATTCTTTTCTTCTAAATATGGAGGTTATGAAGATGTGAGGGATCTAACCTGTATGCACAACACACTCAGAGGATGAAGGAAAGAAGAGGAGAGAATGGGTGATGTTGCACAACTCCTCCCCTGGGTTTCCTCTTACCCAGTGTTTAGCACTCTCGTTAGCTGTAGCGCGTCGCCACGCTCACTGGTAGTCCCAACCGGGTCACAACATCTTTTACACTACAGTATTTGGTCTACCCAACGTTCAGTCCTCATTCAGTCCCAGATGTTTAGCGGGCACCTGTGAGGTGTTGGCGAGTCTCCTGGATGGCGTATTGCTATGTCACTCGCCAGCCAATTTAAAAACCCCAAGCGATCACTGATTAGCCTTCGAGCTGAGGCTTTTCTCTGATCTACTGTGTAGTCTGGACTTAGCCTTAGTCCTTCTTGACATCATTACTTGTCTACAGCTTGGTATAAGTAATGACAGAGAACCCGGCTCAGAACTACAAGGGTTCCCACAATACACCCTTGTGGAACATCGCAAGGGAAACGTGAGATGTGTAAAAGATTAGGCCTTAGGTAAACAGCCGTGTTTCCACATTCGCCCAGACACATGAATCAGAACAGTGTTCTCTGAATACAAGCTAGAGAAGGCCTAATGCTACTTTGCCATAACCCTAGATCCTCAGGACGCCAGACACCCCCAAGGAGATGGGGGAAGGTGGTTAAGTGCAAAAACTTTGTCACAGGAAATGGAGGGCTGGAGATGGGAAATCTATAGGAAGGTAGATGGGAGGAAGCTTATTTCACAGCCCTGTTTCTTTATCGGCACAGTTTTGGCAGACCCTGATGATGTAATGGGGGCTTAATAGTGTTATATAGCGTTATACATCAGTCTGGGCCTAGCCAGCGGTCCTCTGAGATGCTTTGTGAATGCTAACCTTTGACATGTTGCTATGCTAGCTGACAGGATAAGCCATTTAATGTGTTTGTCCTTGTGGCACAACAAGATGAAATCGAATGCTACAAGAGGCTGAAGAGACGTGTGTGTGTGCATTCGTGTCTATGTGTCTGTGCTGGCACCGCTAACTCTACAGTTCCACTGATTAAGAGGTTCCGCAACAGGGACCCTGTTGATGAACTGTCAATCAAACTCCCCCGCCAGTACAATGTGCCCCAGAAACCCTTTCACTCCATCTCTACATCCGCCTTCAATCCTTCCATCATCTCTCCTTTTCTTTTATTACTCATCCAAAGCCCTGTATTTGTCATCAACCCATTCTTTTTCACTCCAGTCTCCTACGGTTTGGGAACTGCCATAAATAGCTATAACAACCATATTTTGCTAAAGGTGATTCGACAACTTACGTAACAAGTAGCGTTGTGACTCACCATTAAGGGGATTGTACTTCACATCAGAATTGCCTACGTATTCTCTCCCCTGAACAAAGGAGCTGTGGGATGCACTGAGTGGGAAACTTCAGCGAATGAAGCCGCTAGCTTCCTTTAGCCTGAGTTCACGTCTCATCAGGTGTATGAAATATCAGCCTAAGTGATTAACGCTGGAGACAGCAGCGACTGTGGATCATATTTAAAGGTTCGGTTTAAGACATTCCAGCATTCGGTTCTTATCAACGGGATGCGAAGAAGTCAGAGATGATCTATGTACCATGTTGCAGAGATAGCAACTGACGTTAGCATGCTAACCAGCTAGCCCTGGCCTATCCTGTGTCGTAATAGCACTTTGTACCTCAAGAGGTGTTTACTGTAGCGTCGTCTTCCACGTCTTCAACATGAGAGGATGAAGAAGTAGCACTGCTCCAATGGAAGCTTGTAATCCTTTGTCAATTAAAATAATCAATCATGTCGCTCACCCTTAGTTACATTTACGGTATTTAGCTGACGCTCTTATCCAGAGCAGCTTACAAGGTTAATCATATTACAGGTAGGCCAATGTAGTGTTAGGAGTCTTGCCCATGGACTCTTATTGGTGTAGCACAGCGTAGTCACTCAGCCTTCGATTCGAACCCCAGTCTCCCACGTGTGGTGGTAGCTACTTGGCGGGTATTGGTGTTATCCGCTGAGCTACACCAACCACTCTAGTTAACACAGTTAACATAGTTAACACTATGACGAATGAGTTTTTGTTATTTTGTTGTTTATGTGTAAACTGTACACGAGAAACAGCTATGGTCATCACACACTTTGTTACTGTGACCAGAAAAATGAATTAATATTTTCAATTATTTCCACGTTACATAGAAATGTGTAAGATATAAACATTACACACTCATCATCAAAAGAATAGCTGCACCCAGAAGGAAGTATGGGATTGCAGTGCTGTTGGGAAGGATGTTAAAGGTTACCAGAAAAAAAAAATGATGATCAATTTAGACTGATATGATCAATATTTATTGAGCTACACATACAGAAGTACTGTATCTCAGTATGGCGTCAGGCCGCCATGTTTGATAACACAACATGCCAGATGTCTCGGCATGGAGTCCTTGAAGTTTCTAATGGTGTCCCTACAGTTCCTGCAGACTTTGTTGTAGGGGTGGAGTGTTGTTAGTGCATCCGATACCATCCCTCACCTTTCCATATTCAGGGACAGGTCTGGTGATGCAGCTGGCCCTGGGGTAGTGTCTGTGTGTTCAAGGCAAGCTCTTGAGATGGTAGCAGTACACAGACGAGCATTGTCCTGTTGGAATAGCCCACCAAAGTGTGCATTTAGAAAAGGTAGAGCCACTGGTAGCAAGACCTTATTAGTGTAAAGTTGGTCTGGGAAGGTGCCTGTAATGAAGACCAAAGCTGATCTGGCGTCATACAAAATTGTACCCCACACCATGACACCAGTCCTTCTGGATGTGTGACGCCAAACAACAAACCGCTCATCTTGGCGCTGAACACAGTGCCTCAACACATGGATTAAGACTAAAGTGGGACTCAGCACTGAAGATGATCCGCTGACATTCTGAGTCACTCCATGACAGTCTGGCACGACACCATGACGTGGTGTTGGGGAAATTGTCATAACGGACTGCGTGCACGTAGTTCTGCATTGTGAAGCCGTCTGCCAATGGTGCTGGCATTAACAGGATGACTCATGGAGGACATCACTGCTCACTGGGTGTCCACGGTTGTGCCTGTTGGGCACTCTTCCAGATGCTGTAATTACTTTCTCTGAGGTTTACTCTGATTGCAAAAGAAGCTACCAACTCAACAGCATGAGTCAGAATGGAAATCAGGCGCAACGGGACAACCTTATCTCGTCAGCCAGGTATAGCAATGCGCACAATATTTGTTCACGCCACATGCACAGTCGACCATGGAACTTGAATCATTCGCATATCTCATGATGTCAAACCTACCCACCAACTTTCATTCCTGATGGTTGTTTCCTTCTGGGTGCAGCTACTTCTTGATGATGAGTGTGTTTATACATTCTGGTAGAATTTTTTAATAGCACCAAATTAATATTCTCCCCCCGTCAGGCATGCTGAAGTACGCTTTGTAGGCCTTCGCTGAGTACTTTTCACTCTGGTCTTGATGAATTGGCCACAGATGTAGCAGAATGCGTCTGCCGGATGCAGCAACCTCTCGATGCCCTCTGAATTAGATGTAGCCCGGTACCTACTACCTACTCACTCAGCTGGAACATCAACTGAAACGGCTGTTGGAACACAACTGTAATCATACTGCTGTGTGTTCTACTGGAGAGTGCCAGACTGTTCTAGAAAGTTCTAAACAATTCTCCAAAGTTCTAGAAAATTCCAGACAGTCCTATAAACTTCTGGAGAGTTCTCACAGTTCCAGAAGTTACTTGAGGTTGAGTGGGATGTCCTGGGAAACAAATAACTTTTCAAAACACCATTGTCCCGACCACACAAGCCAAGCTTATGGGGACCAGTAGCCATTTCCTGTACATCTGAGGCCTGAGGAATTCAGAAAACACATTCAGTGTCCGGGAACGAGAACAAAATGAACATCTGTCAGTTAGTGTAATTTATGGATAGGTGGTCTCATCATTGGCTGACCATTATAAAGACCACTGTCCCCACGCCTGGCAACATCTCAAGTGTGACCCCTAGATATCCTAGAAGGTTAGAGTCTAAAACTTGCCATGACCTTAGATACTGCTCGAACAAGGGCCAGTGCTAATAGCTAGAGAGAACAAAACGCAGCGTAAGTGCACTACCTGGCAACCCAACCCAGGGCTCAAACCTAGAGAGAACAAAGGTACTTTGTGAGTGTAAGTGCTCTTAGTGAGGAAAGAGAAGCATGATGCTTAATGGGATGGTAAGACTCCAAGCATTCTCCTCCGAGCCTGTTGTCCAATGACATTACCCAACAAGTGGCTGCAGGTTCCACATGTCTCTGGAGGGGTGAAAGTGCTAACTATGGACCTATGCAAACTAAGCTGCCGTAGCGTGAGGGACCTTCGTGTCGAGGGACCGGAGACGTGAGCGAAGAGCCTCAGTGGCAATTTAACACGTTTTCCATCAGACTTACACTCACTCGAGCCTCAAACCCCCCACTGATTACCAAGCCTACTGAGGGAGGAACACCTGTCTCAGAGAGCCGCTCCTCTTTCACAGCTCATACACACATAATCATATTCATAAACAAGCACACACATAGGTACCCTACGGTTGGCTAACACACAAGTCCTTGTCTCCTGGGTCTTCATTAAATGAAAGCTGATTGGTCTGGAACTGGAGATTACAGAGTTCTCTCTGATCTCGGAATAAAGAGCAACGAGAGAGTGGGCACACATCAAAGGAAAACACTGCGGCGGCTTTACACACTGACTCTGACTTGGTTATGAACCGAATAATACTAAAATAAAATAAAATAAAATAAAATAAAATAAAAATATAAAAAAATAAAAATAAAAAAAAAATAAAAATAAAAAATAAATAAAATAAAATAAAAAATATTGTAAAATAAAATAAAATAAATTAAAGTAAAAAAAAAAAAGTAAATAAAAAAAATAATAAAATAAAATAAAGTTTTGTTCAAAGGGTGGATAGGAACTAATTTTGGTACAGGATCTTGAAGCAAACAATGATACAAGGTCTCAAATTCCATCTGTCCCTGCTCTTTCAACGTCACCAGTTCCTATGATAACAAGCAAGCTAGTGAAACACCGCCATTAGTGTTATTCACTACATGGCCAAAAGTATGCTACAGTCCCAGTTATTGCTCACAGGTGTATAAATTCAAGCACATAGCCCTGCAGTCCCCATAGACAAGCACTGGTCTGGGGAAGACAGAATAGCTCAGTGGCACCTCCGTACCTGCAGGTCAGTATGTGAAATGTCTGTCCTGCTAGAGCTGCCCCAGACAACTGTAAGTGCTGTTACTGTAAAAGAACCCGGGAGCAGCAGCAGCACAGGCACGGTGCAGCAGACAGAGCAGGGCTGCTGAGTGCTGAAGTATGTAGCATGTCAACACTACTAGCCATAGAAATAGGCGTCCATGGCCGAGCAGCTGCACACAAGCCTAAGATAACTAAGCACAATGCCAAGCGCCGGCTGGAGTGATGTACAGCCTGCCATTACTGGACTCGTCTTCTCTGGAGTGATGGATCACGCTTCACCATCTGGCAGAGTGATGGACGAATTCAAGTTTGACGGATGCCGGAAAAATGCTCTCTACCTGAATCCACAATAGCAATGCACTGACATGCGGATGTCAGAACACAATGTGTATTACTATGCACATCACAATGTGACAATTTATTAATACAGGAAATAAAGAAATGCTAAATTTATTTATTTATTTACTTAACATTATATATTTCTTTATTTACTTACTCGCGTAATGTTATATCTTTCTTATTTAACTACTGTTTTATTTAACTTATTTAATTACTTCTTAAACCTTATGTATTTAGTTATTTATATATTAACTTAACTTTATTTATTTGTTTACTTTTTTAACTTTAATAACTTAGCTTTATTTATTTGTTTACTTACTTAACTTTATTTATTTGTTTACTTACTTAACTTTAATAACTTAACTTTATTTATTTATTTACTTACTTAATTTTAATAACTTAACTTTATTTATTTATTTACTTACTTAACTTTAATAACTTAACTTTATTTATTTGTTTACTTATTTAACTTTAATAACTTAGCTTTATTTATTTGTTTACTTACTTAACTTTAATAACTTAACTTTATTTATTTATTTACTTACTTAATTTTAATAACTTAACTTTATTTATTTATTTACTTAACTTTATTAACTTAACTTTATTTATTTGTTTACTTATTTAACTTTAATAACTTAGCTTTATTTATTTGTTTACTTACTTAACTTTAATAACTTAACTTTATTTATTTATTTACTTACTTAACTTTAATAACTTAACTTTATTTTTTTTTTACTTACTTAACTTTAATAACTTAACTTTATTTATTTGTTTACTTACTTAACTTTATTTATTTATTTACTTACTTAACTTTAATAACTTAACTTTATTTATTTGTTTACTTACTTAACTTTAATAACTTAACTTTATTTATTTATTTACTTACTTAACTTTAATAACTTAACTTTATTTATTTGTTTACTTACTTAACTTTAATAACTTAACTTTATTTATTTATTTACTTACTTAACTTTAATAACTTAACTTTATTTATTTGTTTACTTACTTAACTTTAATAACTTAACATTATTTATTTATTTACTTACTTAACTTTAATAACTTAACTTTATTTATTTGTTTACTTACTTAACTTTATTTATTTATTTACTTAACTTTAATAACTTAACTTTATTTATTTATTTACTTACTTACTTAACTTTAATAACTTAACATTATTTATTTATTTACTTACTTAACTTTAATAACTTAACTTTATTTATTTGTTTACTTTCTTAACTTTATTTATTTATTTACTTACTTAACTTTATTTATTTATTTACTTAACTTTAATAACTTAACTTTATTTATTTATTTACTTACTTAACTTTAATAACTTAACTTTATTTATTTGTTTACTTACTTAACTTTAATAACTTAACTTTATTTATTTGTTTACTTACTCAACTTTAAAAACTTAACATTAGTTATTTTTTTTACTTACTTAACTTTAATAACTTAACTTTATTTATTTGTTTACTTACTTAACTTTAATAACTTAACTTTATTTATTTATTTACTTACTTAACTTTAATAACTTAACTTTATTTGTTTACTTACTTAACTTTAATAACTTAACATTATTTATTTATTTACTTACTAAACTTTAATAACTTAACTTTATTTGTTTACTTACTTAACTTTAATAACTTAACTTTATTTATTTATTTACTTACTTAACTTTAATAACTTAACTTTATTTATTTGTTTACTTTCTTAACTTTATTTATTTATTTACTTACTTAACTTTATTTATTTATTTACTTAACTTTAATAACTTAACTTTATTTATTTACTTGCTTAACATTATCTAATAATACATTCCATAGGTGCCTTTCTGTCACTCAAGGACACCTTACAAATGTGCAAATTAAACAATATATATGAAGAAAAAAAAACACAACATTAAGAACAGGTTAAAATAAAAGAATGCAGAATGATCAGATGGAGAAGGCAAGATTAAACAGGTGGGTTCTGAGTGTGGATTTGAAGTGTGAAAGTGAGTTAAGGTTTCTTATATCAGGTGGTAAGGAGTTCCAAAGTTGGGGAGCAGAGCGGCTGAAAGCTCTGGTGGTGAGGTGAGCGGTGGGGACAGCCAGGTGGATGGAAAAAGTAGGCAGACCGAGTGATATTGTTAATGTGTGATTGGAATGAGAGAGTACTGTCCAGGACGACACCCAGATTCTTTACCTGTGTGCATGGGCGTGGTAGTGGAGGGGAAAAGTGGACCTGACTACCCAGGGCCCGAGTAGGGAGAGGGGCCCATTTTGCTCACGTTCCTCGTGTACTGACATGGATAGGGGCCCACTGACATTGAGAGTGTACAGGGCCCAGAATTTGCTGCTACGCCCCTGCCTGTGTGGAGGGGGAAACGGAGCAATTGTCAATGTTAAGAGAGAAACTGTCGGTTTTGGATAGAACTGATTTTGTGCCGAGGAGGAGAGCCTCAGTTTTATCACTGTTTAGTTTCTATAAACTAAACTATATCTATTTATTTATTTACATGCACAACTTTATTAACATATTAAATAACTTACTTAGCCTTATGTATGTATTTATTTATTAACTATAATTATTTATTTACTTGCTGAACTTTATGTATTTATTTATTTGACTTACTTAACATTATTTATTTACCTATTTTTAATTACTAAACTTTTTTATTTATTTACTTATTTATTGATCATTGAAAATGTATGTAACGTTTGTAATGTGGTAGTTGGTGTAGCTCAGCGGGTAACACCACTACCACCCAGAGTGCCATCTCTACATGTGGGAGACTGGGGTTCAAATCCCGGTCTGGGTGACTACACTGTGCTACACTAATAAGAGTCCTTGGGCAAGACTCCTAACACTACATTGGCCTACCTGTAATATGATTAACCTTGTAAGTCGCTCTGGATAAGAGCGTCAGCTAAATGCCGTAAATGTAATGTACTAGCAGCCGCGGTGTTTCCGGGGCCTTCCACCTGGACAGACCCCAGCCCACCCGTAACCCAGGGCGACAAGCATTTAGATGATGAATAAATGATTCATAATGCTTTTATTAGTCTACAGTTACCTGGTAAATCAACCAAGTATAAACATATCCATATGACAATCTGGCTTTGAGTTATTAGAGGACACACAAGAGGCAGCGATGGACCTCAGCAAGCTGCTGGTTAAAACCACCGAGCCCATAAACCCACCTTTACTACCTGCGCCTCTCTGACGAGCGGCCAGATTTCAGACTGTGGTGACTCACTGCTCTCCAACTGTAGGTGGATGAGATGCTGGAATACATGTGGAGCTATCTGTATCCATGGTAACACATCTTAACCTTCGACTTATGACAGGTGAGCCCATCTGCCCTCATCCACTCATCCCTCTCTCTCTCTCTTCTGTCTCTTTATCCCTCTATCATCTTGAACAGAGCTTCAGCTCCAGTCTTTCTGCAGGGTTCCTGAGGAGTGGGTCTGCGTGTGATTGGCCGTAATCTGGTGGGTGTAATTGACTGCATGAAACGGCTCGGAGGGGGAGGGGGCAAACTCCACCTGCAGGACTCGCGTGTGTGGGTGGAATAAGTAGTAGCTGTTAATGTTTGGAGGTGTTGTAGACTGTATGTGCATGCGTCGGTTTTGGCCAGTGCCGGTGTACGTGGGGCTCCCGAGGCAAAGAACAGAACAGAGAAGGAAGGAGAGAGAATGAACAGGCAGGCAGATCGGACCCGGATTGCGCTGAACTTCCCAGGTCTTTAAATGCATGACAATCTGATTTGGCTGGAACAGAGCCGTCAGGAGCGGAGGTGACAGAAACGTGACTCTCCAAACATCACATTAAACAGGACTGTGAGACTGTACGTAAGACTTAGCCATCAGCAACTGGAGATAGTATCGTTCAAGGGAAGTAAGGGTTGGCGGGCAGGCAAGAGCCACTTTCCAGTTGGAGATTGTAAATGAGAGGCTGCTCCTTCCTGCAGCTCCTTTCTCCAGTGGCATGTTTCAGGCAGGGGTGTTCCTGCTATAGTTTACAGAGAAAAACTTTACAGCTCAAACCACAATTAAAACACACGAGACAACTCTGAAAAGTCTAGGGTTATCTAGTTTAGGGTTACTCAGCTTAGGGAGATTTAGCGTAGGGTTATTCATCTTAGACTAGGGTTATTCGGCCTAAGGTATTTCAGTCTAGGGTTATTCAGTGTAGGGATATTCAGTCTAGGGTTATTCGGCCTAGGTTTATTCAGTCTAGGTTTATTATTTTCAGTCTAGGGATATTCAGCCAAGGGTTATTTAGTCTAGCGTTGTTCCGCCTAAGTCTAGGGTTCTTTAGTCTATGGTTATTCAGCCTAGGGATATTTAGTCAGAATTGTTCAGCATTGGGATATTTAGCCCCAGGTTATTCAGTCTAGGTTTAATCAGTCTAGGGTTTTTTTAGCCTAGAGATAAGCAGTCTAGGAATGTTTAGCCCAAGGTTATTCCATCGAGGGTTCATCAGTCTAGGGATATTCAGCTTAGGGATATGCAGTCTTAGGATATTTAGTCTAAGGTTATTCAGCATATGGATAAAGGCCAAGGTTATTCCGTCTAGGCTTAATCAGTCTAGGGTTAATCAGTCAGGGGATATTCAGTCTAGGGTTAATCAGTCAGGGGATATTTAGTCTAGGGTTAATCAGTCAGGGGATATTCAGTCTAGGGTTAATCAGTCAGGGGATATTCCGTCTAGGATTAATCAATCAGGGGATATTCAGTCTAGGGTTAATCAGTCAGGGGATATTCAGTCTAGGGTTAATCAGTCAGGGGATATTCAGTCTAGGGTTAATCAGTCAGGGGATATTCCGTCTAGGATTAATCAATCAGGGGATATTCAGTCTAGGGTTAATCAGTCAGGGGATATTCAGTCTAGGGTTAATCAGTCAGGGGATATTTAGTCTAAGGTTTTTCAGCCTAGAGATGAGCAGCCTAGGGATATTCAGTGTAGGGATATTCAGCCCAAGGTTATTCCGTTGAGGGTTCATCAGTCTAGGGCTATGCAGTCTAAGGATATTTAGTCTAAGGTTATTCAGCATAGGGATATTTAGCCCAAGGTTATTCCATCTAGGGTTAATCAGTCAGGGGATATTCAGTCTAGGGTTAATCAGTCAGGGGATATTCAGTCTAGGGTTAATCAGTCAGGGGATATTCAGTCTAGGGTTAATCAGTCAGGGGATATTCAGTCTAGGGTTAATCAGTCAGGGGATATTCAGTCTAGGGTTAATCAGTCAGGGGACATTCAGTCTAGGGTTAATCAGTCAGGGGATATTCAGTCTAGGGTTAATCAGTCAGGGGATATTCAGTCTAGGGTTAATCAGTCAGGGGATATTCAGTCTAGGGTTAATCGGTCAGGGGATATTCAGTCTAGGGTTAATCAGTCAGGGGATATTCAGTCTAGGGTTAATCAGTCAGGGGATATTCAGTCTAGGGTTAATCAGTCAGGGGATATTCAGTCTAGGGTTAATCAGTCAGGGGACATTCAGTCTAGGGTTAATCAGTCAGGGGATATTCAGTCTAGGGTTAATCAGTCAGGGGATATTCAGTCTAGGGTTAATCAGTCAGGGGATATTCAGTCTAGGGTTAATCGGTCAGGGGATATTTAGTCTAGGGTTAATCAGTCAGGGGATATTTAGTCTAGGGTTAATCAGTCAGGGGATATTCAGTCTAGGGTTAATCAGTCAGGGGATATTCAGTCTAGGGTTAATCAGTCAGGGGATATTTAGTCTAGGGTTAATCAGTCAGGGGATATTTAGTCTAGGGTTAATCAGTCAGGGGATATTCAGTCTAGGGTTAATCAGTCAGGGGATATTCAGTCTAAGGTTTTTCAGCCTAGAGGTAAGCAGCCTAGGGATATTCAGCCCAAGGTTATTCCGTCGAGGGTTCATCAGTCTAGGGCTATGCAGTCTAAGGATATTTAGTCTAAGGTTACTCAGCATAGGGATATTTAGCCCAAGGTTATTCCAACTAGGGTTAATAAGTCAGGGGATATTCAGTCTAGGCTTATTCAGCATAAGATTTGTTAGTCTAAGGTTACTCAGTCTAGGGATATTCAGTCTATGGATAATAAGCCTAGAGCTATACAGTGTAGGTTTTTACACCTATGGGTTTAAACATAATACTGAAATAATACAGCACTTACCTAACATGACATTGATCGTGTTATATCAGTGTCAGTACCAACACAGGCCTAACGCTGATACCTATGACTGTACAAGTAAGCGGTTATCTTGTGAGCGAGGTTGAACACTGGCCAGCATACTCATTACAAGGTGATGCCAAATGGGTTCCACTTCCACTTCCTACAAAGTACGACCCCCTCAATCAGGACGATTACTGTGGAACGTGAGTAAACTGAGGTAATATATTCTATCCATGTGGAATGATTAACGCGTCTACTGCACCACTTGTTTCAGTGTTAGGTATTTGCGAGCGGGGTGGAAAGTGTTAGGTGTGAATATGTTTGAGAAGTAAAGCGGTACAGCATCTCCTGGTGCCTGGTCCACTTCCAAAACGGTGTCAAACTGTTTCAGCTCCTCAGGGTCCAGGGTGGTGTTTCAGCTGGAGAGGGAACGGAGGGGAACTTCTGCCGAGTCGCTCCCTGAGCTAATTATCGACTTCTCCTGCGTCCGCTGCGCCCTCCAGCTCCCGCTCCCTCGTCAATTAACCCTCGTTTGCTTCTCTTGCTCTTTTGCGTGCGCACACACACACACACACGAGATCTCACACGCACACAGACAACCCAATTCTAAGCCCAAATTTAGAGGAGATGGCTTCAAAACGAGGGCAAGGTGAGGAGACTGAGATCCGCTGGCAAGGTGAAGCTCGAGTTGCGGTTTGTGCAGAAGCTCTCCAGTAGATGCGTGTGTATATAGTTCTACACTAGACGATGCTTTTCAAATGATTTCTCAAAACTGGCATTACCGAATAGATCACCTCCCATTTCATAGCACCGATTAGAAAGGTCAGATGCAGGCTGAACACTGACCTTTGGCTGAGGACAGGTCATTCATAAGATAAGGCCTTATTGATCCCGAAGGATATTGCAGATAAGTGTGCTTTTGATCATCGCCATGGCCAACCAGTGGGAGTCAATCTGATGTTGAGGGTGACTGCAGACCAACGTCCTGCCACTGTGTTCAGGCTCTTAAGACACTGCAGATAAGCCAGTCCACTATTTAAACTCAGGTTCATCCATATTCTCCAGTAATCTCAAATTTCTGACACTCAGAAATCCCGTCCTCACTGGAGACGATATAAATAGTGTAGAGCACAATGTTGCGTTCATTTTTGGGATGCTTTCTTTATAATAAGGTTGTATGTATTAACACTTTGGGCTACACAGAAGAAGGCACCCCCAGATTTAATGTGATGTTAGGAGCACATGCTGTTGCACATGTGTTCATCTCATTTGTGATGAAATGGTTACCAGTTTTATTATAAACCATGATTTTTCATCAGTGTGTGGGCAATGCTCATCTCGTTCCATTGCGATTCCGACCTTGTTGTGCTGTACGCCCCTGCAGTAATCTAGTTTGTATGTAATCTTAGTTATTCCAGATGGTTAGGATGGCCGTTTGAAATTTTAATGATCATTAAAACAGTGGTCTTAATGCGTTATGAAAAACCCCAGTGTTAACCAGTTAGCAACACCCTCCCAGACGCATGCATCATGGGTCTGTTTTGTGTCAGGGGAAACCAGAAGCCAGTGACATCACTTCTGACATTTCCAAGCCATCAAAGAGGCCCAAGTCTGAAACATATTTCGGCTTTTGTAGGAATGCAGAAGGAACCCTTAACTGAGGAAGGTCACCCACCTGAGTGCGGGCGGGCGTGCAATACGGAAACAAAACACCAAGCCAACCCAAAGGCACCAACAGGGAGTCTACAGGGGTTGGACAATGAAACTGAAACAGCTGGTTTTAGAACACAATCATTTATTAGTATGGTGTAGGGCCTCCTTTTGTGGCCAATACAGCGTCAGTTGGTCTTGGGAATGACATATACTGCGTCCTGCACAGTGGTCAGAGGGATTTTAAGCCATTCTTCTTGCAGGATAGTGGCCAGGTCACTACGTGATGCTGGTGGAGGTTCGTCCTTCTTGGTGGTATGCTGACATTACCCTGGATACCGTGGCTCTTGATACATCACAAAGACTTGCTGTCTTGGTCACAGATGCGCCAGCAAGACGTGCACCAACAATGTGTCCTCTTTTGAACTCTGGTATGTCACCCATAATGTTGTGTGCATTGCAGTATTTTGAGCAGAACTGTGCTCTTACCTGCTAACTGAACCTTCACACTCTGCTCTTACTGGTGCAATGTGCGGTTAATGAAGATTGGCCACCAGGCTGGTCCAATTTAGCCATGAGACCTCCCACACTAAAATGGCAGGTGTTTCAGTTTCATTGTCCAACCCCTGTATATACACAAGAGCTAACCAGAACACCTGGGAGGCAGATGAACTACATACTAGGGACAGGTGAGGCGGAGACAGGAGGAGCTATTAACCAAAACAAAGAGAAGCACATCGCACAGGACAACAAAAGGCACATGGAGGTAACAGGACCTGAGACAAACGGGGACAAGACAAGACAGGATGAGAACTTGAGGGGGCCAACTTTAATGTTAGTTCATATATAATATGTCTCCATGTGTTCACACAAGGTATTGGCTCAATTATTATAACAGGTTTATTTTCATTTATTCCGGCAACTGGTTGTTAGTGATGTTGTTGGAGACGATGGTGACCTCCACACCATTTATGACTGCTGAATAAAACATTGCTAGCCGACTGCTAATGGGAAATTAAGAGAGATTAAAAATGCAGTTCTTGTGCCTGTGTTTTTTTCTGTGTGCTCTTGAATTTTTCAGATCTGAAGCATCCCTGCTCCTTGGCCAAAAGCTTCCTGTAGAACACCGACAAGGCTTGTAAAGGTAATCGGTTCTGAGAGTACATATAATGAGGAAACGAAAATGGCACCATTTGAAGTAACATGGAAAAGAAGCAGAGTTCAGCTCCTGAACAATGAAAATCAAAGACGAAGCCACGGCGCCGCAACGATAAAAGCTCTTTCTAACTGTATTTCTGTTCACTCCGCATGACTAGCCATAAGACCACTAACCCCACATGCCCTTATTCGTTCTTCATGGTTTATTTATGGTCTGCGGTTTGCAAAAGGTACTTTCACTCAAAGATGTGTTTACTTCCATTTTAGGTAGTTTGAGCTGGGACGCTGGTGCAAGGCCACCTTAAAAACATGATTTGGACAATTCTGACTTCTGCACACTTGGAGACATATTGTTGGGCTACACGTGAGATTGGACTGACAGGTGTGAGAAATACAGAGCTGTCTGTAGTAGTTACTGACCCATAACTAACTAGTCAATAAAACACATGACTTTTGATTGTTTTATTTAGCTTCAAAGTCACTTAATTTTAAGGTCACTTGGTTTAAAAGTAACCTAGTGTCAAAGTTCAAACTTGTTTTTAAATTACCTGGATTCAAAGTTACTTGGTTCTACATTTACTTGGCTTTATAGTCACTTGGTTTCCAAGTTAATTGGCTTTAAAGTCATTTGGTTTTCAAGTCACTTGGTTTCAAAGTTACTTAATTTCAAAGTCACTTGGTTTAAAAGTAACCTAGTGTCAAAGTTACTTGTTTTTAAATTACCTGGATTTAAAGTTACTTAGTTCTAAATTTACTTGGTTTTAAGATCATTTGGTTTCAAAGTTACTTGGCTGTAAAGTAACTTGGTTTGAAAGTCACTTGGTTTCAAAGTTGTCTGGTCTCAAAGTCACTTGGTTTCAAAGTTACTTGGCTGTAAAGTCACTTGGTTTCAAAGTTACTTGGCTTTTAAGTCACTTGGTTTGAAAGTCACTTGGTTTCAGAGTTAGTTGTTGCCTTGGTTACATTTCAAAATAATCCACAGTGTTATGCAGGCTGCTCATTAAATTCCTCATTTTCAGACTGAGCCAATTCCAGCTGCTGCAGAGTGCTCCAGTGTCGTTCCTGCCCAGATGCTGAGCAGAAGATCAACCCCTAGAGGGTCAGTCAAAGCACCAGCACCTCCTACACCCGCTGGGGTTCAACAGCAGGGTTTTCTGAACTGGAAGCCCGCTCCTCATTAAAGAACCCATAGCGTTGAGAAAACTTGTTTACATTGTTTTGTTTTTTTATTAGTATGTCCATGTTAAACACAACACCTCCAGTTTCCAGTTCATACAGCCTATAGATGGAAAATACCGCCTGTTTTAAAGCCACTGTCACTACAAGGTCATGAAAGCCACGTTTTTTGGCCGACAGCAGTTTAGCACTGACTGCCCGTTCATGCTGAAAGGGTTGATTTTCAGCCCAGGCTGCTTTCTGAATGAGGCACAATACAGGGCAGCCAATCAGAACAGACTTAATTTACATACAGGGCTGGACTACATGTGGAAATATTTATCATTATTATATATTATGATATCAATTCTCTAATCACACTGTGGGTAGAGCTACTGCCATGACATTGACCACCTGCATGCCTTGCCCTGTTCCCTCCCGGCCTGTTTCTGTCTTTCTTTACCGTTCCTCCTGTTCCTGTCGTTTTCCATGTGCTTTTGTTTATTTTCTAGCTCCTCCTTGTCTCCGCCCTCATGTTCCACCCCTGTTTCCATGTGTTCCTTGCCTGCCGTTTTGCATATGTACCCCTCTGTTTGCACCCCACTCCTGGTTTAGCATTGTGAGTACCGAGGCTCTGAGTCTCGCGTGATTGGGCGGTTCTTGTCTCGTTGCTGTATCCTGTTTGGTCTTCTTGTGTTCCTGTTTTATAATGGGCGTTCCAGCTCCCACCATTTCAGCTTGCACTGTTACTCCCTGCATTAACAGTTCTGTAACTACATGGTCTGATGATTTCATAACGAATGTACCAACAATAATGCTCTCGTTACGACTTCCATTAAGTCAATACAAGTTTGTCCGTCTTCGGTAAAGCTGCCAGTTACTTTTGTCCAATGATATGTCAGTTTTAGGACCACTGTAACACAAATAGCCAGTTTAAGCTTAAAAAAGAAACGTCATAAAGTGAATTATGATATATAATACCAGACAGATGCACAGTACTCTGGTTAATACCCTAGAGCAGGTGTATTCAAACTTTTGGCCACACACTATAGCGTGATTATGTGTGTGTGCACATGTCTGGGTGTGTTGAGGGGGAGGGTTGTGGAAAACTTCAGCATAGAAGGATCTCTGTGTAGAGCACTGGAGGAGTAAAAAGGGTCTATGTTCAAACCAGTTAGTGCTCAGAACACACCCCTTCAAAAACACTAACTCACAATGTAAACACTGCAACACGCTCGCTTCACCCTCTTCTGCACTCCTCACAACATCAGTGCTCAAAGTACAGTACTCCACTGAGCCCAAGCTCAGCATTACTGATAAGCGGTTCTGAAGGTTCTTTAATACTTCTTTAGTAAAGGCAACGGTTCTGCACAGAACCATGAACACTCAAAGAACCATCTTCTTGCTCATAAATGGCTCTTCGCTTGGTGGAATGGTTGATCAGATTGATGGAGAATGTGTTCTGTATGCTTCCATATAAAACCAAAAAGTGTTCTGATATTGTCAGGCCTGTAAAGAGGAACTAATATTTGGAACCACTTTCAAAAATTCACTGTCTTTTTTTAAAGAGTCCCTAAATAACCATCTTTCTCAACAGCGTCTGTCAGAATGAAGTAGTTAAACTTGATTACTTGGTAAATAGAAATAATTAATTAACCTATCAAACAAGTAGGGGACTAATAATAACTAAATTTATGCAGCAGTTTGATTAAAAACATCAGAATTAGATAGACAGGTCACTTTATTAATCCAGAGGGAAAGTCTGTTTCATGAACATTTCAGTTTAATGTTTTCTGTAAAACCAGCTTCTGCCTTTACATCCCTGTCCAGTATATCGTCGCTGTCCCAAGAAAAACATGTATCTCCATTTTTGTTGGTTTTTACTTTAATGCCTCATTTGATCACATGAGCTGCTGTTTACACTGTAAGGAAATTTCATGAAGAATGGACTGACAGAAACGGCCCAAAACTGCTTGGAAAAACGTCCGGTTCCATAGACTTCCATTCAAATTAAATGTGGTTTTTGGCCTCTCCTGTAAAATTGCCATTTTGGAGATACCTGCTTTTCTTTGGACAGCGACGATATTCACATTCTCAATTATTCGTGAACGATAATTTGGCACTTTGTTTGATGGATCCATGTATATTCACATTTTGCCACTTACCTACAGTATTGTCACCGCAAACCTTTTATTTGGGGTTAAGAAGTGACTGCTGAGATTACTGAATTGCCATAGTGGGCTTTTGGTGCCTACAATATGATCATAGAAATTTCTCTGTATATACAATATGAAATAGGATTAGAAATTTGTTTTAGGTGAGTGAATCCAGACCCATTTACAGTTCATTTCCTTAGGACGAAATTGGATGCCTGCTGAGTTTCATTATTCTTCATCTGATGAAGAAAATAAAAGGATAACTGTAGAAAACAGCAGTTTCCTAACACACACTAAAAGAACATACTGGAACACTGTTTCACTGAAGCTACTCCAAACTTTGTGCACAATGTGACAGAAATGTCACAACCAAACCTTGACGCACTGCACGTAGCTCTCCTTAGGTGTTACGCTCACCGCCAAGTTTAACACCATACAGTTCTAGGCCTTTTATAATACCACACTATTCCCAAATGCCCTGGAAAATTTGAATGTATTCCAAAAAAAAGTTAAGACAGTTGAAATAATTCCAAGCTCTCTTGGTGGTCAAAATCCTCAGAATACAAATAATTACCATTCGTTATATTATTTTCACATTATGAACTACAATTTCAACTTTCTCCAACCTGGTGGAAATGGACTCCAATATGAAAAACAAAACCAGGTGTTTGTAATTCTAACAACCTGTATTTGGAAGTTCTCAGCAGATAACTTGCCAAACTATCCTATTAGCCAATTGCAGTTACGTAGCACTTAATTAAAAAAATGTATCAGGGATCCACATGAGGAGGAAAGTCGAGAACAGAAGCCTGAACTGAGAGAACAGGGATAGATAGAAGAAAAGATGAGGCAATTCTCTGCATTGCTGCGGAGAGATGAATTGCTTTAACCTCAAACATTTACTTTCAGGGACCTGGCGTTTCTCCTCTCTTTACATTCTGTTTGTCACCCTCTCTCTATTCACCAGAGTTCTTACCCCAGAAGCTCTGATTTGGACTGACTCCATTTTCCATTACCTAGATATCAATCGACCTTTCAGAAAGTAATCTTCACAGCTCAACAATGCTTTAGAAAGACCGTTTCCATCTTCTTGTCTTGACGCAGAGGTTAAGTGAGGTTCTCAGTGCTGTTTTGAAATGTTTCCAAAAGCTTTACTTAGCCAAGGCATGAAGTGAACTCAGCCTAACTGCTCTAATCTGTTTGTGATTGCTTTTGGCTTGATTAGAAATATAATGTAGGGTTCCATGGCAAACATGCACACTACCACGTATAGAGAGCTTAAGTGACGATATGCTATATGTGATGAGGAGTTCATTTCTTATGCAGCCATTATCACTGACGTCCATCCCTTTATCATTATTTCATCATCGAATTTTTGATAATTCCTGTTTTTAAGAACTGAAAACATGGCCATTTATTTGGAGTATAGTGACTTCAATCGATCAATCAATCAATCAATCAATCAACATTTACGGCATTTATCTGGCACTCTTATCCAGAGCTACTTGCAAGGTTATTCATATTACAGGTGGCCAATGTAGTGTTAGGAATCTTGCCCAAGGATTTTCATTGGTGTAGCACCACTTAGCCACCCAGACCAGGAATCAAACCCTAGTCTACCACATGGATCGGTAGGTCCCTTGCAGGTAGTGGTGTTATCTGTTGCACGAAAATACACATCTATGTACATTGTGTATAGAAAAGCAGTTTATGGAAAAAACTGAGAAGGAAAACAATGGAGTCCATGTACAGACTCAAGAAAGCGAGTCCAGGTCCAAGCCCCACATTAGCAAGCCAGAGGAGACAATGGCAAGGAAAAGTCTCGTGGAGTAAGAAGAAGAACCCTTGAGAGGAACCCAGTCACGAGGGGGTAATCCATCCTCCTCTGGTCGATACCGCATAAAGGCAGAAAGACCGAGCTAAAGAGATTTATCAAGCTAAGTTTTTTGGAAGGTTATTCACAGTGCAGCTTCATGTATCTAAAAACTAGGGGTGAACTGATACAACTTCCCCAGTTCCGATACCAACACCGATACATAGATTTCGATCCAATCCCACTGTTGAATAAATAAACCTCCAACCAGCTGACATCTGGATCGCTCCATGTTGCTGCTCCTGTTCACCCTGCAAACATGCTATTGACAGCAGAGCACGCATCTGCAAATTAACTAACGTAGGGATAGGCCCAATGGATCGGCCTAATTATCAGATACCTGATCCAGATCATTTTTAATATTAAAAGCGATACCCGATCCTGATATGGGACCAGAGCATCCCTCCCATGGCAAAAAAACACAACCTCTTTAGCACTCACAGCTACAAACACACTCCTCTGCTCTACTCCAGTAAGCCCACTACTCCACCCATGTTCAGACTCTTCATCATGAAAGTATCTCTGTGATCATATGAATGAACATTACAGCCATACTTTATTTATAACAAACCTCGGCTTCTTTAGGTGGTGATAGGCACCACAGCAGCGCACAGACAGCCCCAATCCCACATACTAACCAAACTTACCATGGCCAAAATCAACCGGCCGATCAAGTAAGAAATGTCTGGCGTCCAAATTCTTACTCTTTGGTTTAACACGGGAGCTACAAGGTGGTTGGTGTAGCGCAGTGAATAACACCACTATCCATCCAGGAAGCTACCTTCCCATGTGGGAGACTGGGGTTCGGTTCCTGGTCTGGGTGACTATGCTGTTCTACGCCAATACATTTACAGCATTTAGCTGATGCTCTTATCCAGAGCGACTTACAAGGTTAGTCATATTACAGGTGGGCCAATGTAGTGTTAGGAGTCTTACCCAAGGACTCTTATTGGTGTAGCACAGCATAGTCACCCAGACTGGGATTCAAACCCCAGTCTCCCACAAGTAGAGGTGGCACCATAACTAGTGGTGTTACCCAGTGGTGTTACTCACTGAGCTACACCAACCACTGAGCCCATGGGCAAGACTCCCAGCACTACACTGACCTTCCTGTATTATGATCAACCTTGTAAGCTGCTCTGGATTAGAGTGTCAGCTAAATGTATAAGGCTTCCATTGCTAACAAACACTGAAGTCCATAGTCACCTAAATCTAGTCTATATTAGCAAGGTTAGCTTTGTACCTGGACATCAAATGTGGCTTTCTATTTCTAGGGAGAGTAGAAAAACAGCTTTTCCAGCAAACCATACAAGCCCATATGGACACAACTCCCACATCCAACCCAGCAATACCCTAAAGGTGCGGTCAGTGACCCCATCTGTGCCTCACGTAACCCCACTGCAGTGCTTACGGCTCTGTAGCACGTCCGTGCCTGACGGTATCTCGCACCAGAGGGCTTTCTGAGACCGCTTAACTGAAGCGTATAATGGGCAGACGCACAACAACATGTCAAGCCTTCAGAGGGACATTAACACACATACACAAGCTGTAGGGCTGGCCTGTAGTGCCCTACTTAGTGGTCTTACTAGTGTTTGACGCTGTTGCTCATAATTAGCTTTTTCAGCTGTCAGATTTCCCATTCAGTAGAACCCACGTTACCCTGTATCGTGCCCTCGTTCTCATACGGTGCTGCCAGTGTGAAACACCTCTTCTTATATTTCTGTGTAGCTACTTCTCACTGCAAACAAACATGCCGCACTAGCAGCTCATTAATGATTGGCTCAAAGGAGTGATTGCATTAGGGGCCAGGTAGTATAGGTAACTGAATCTGTAGGTGTATGGAGGTGTGCGGTCATACGGATCTACCAGCAAACTAAAATCCCAGTCTACAGGAAATCCTCCCTCAATCAATTCCTCCCTTCCTTGCATTAATCAGCTTAACCAAAAACAACAGAGTTTTATTTTGGCATGCTTATGAAAGAGGGGCAAGACCTTATACTGTGAAGAAGACTTCATACTGCAAAGCCAAGGTCAGCAGTCATTTGGCAATTGTGATTTTTGAGTGATTTTGGGTAGATTGGTTTGGCTGGTACAACCCTACAAAAACCAAGAAAATGATTATTATATAAATGATTATATAAATGATTAAAAAAATTATTTATTTTTCACAAAAACTAGCATAAACTATAAACTTAAGCACAAGGTCAAAAGAACAGGTTTCTATGGGTGTCCACACTAATGCCTGTTCAAATTGAAATTGGTCTGAAAAGTCAGGCGCCTCTAAACCTTGTGGTTTATTATCCACAAGCTAATTAAGCAACATGATAACACTCATATATTCAAGATATAAAATGCTTATTCAGTTTTTTTGCTATCTTGAAAAACTAATTGGTCTAATGCAGCAGGAAAGAGCAAATACTGCCACAACCCAATGACTAACCGGCAAGCGCTGTGCTGTTGCAGTGTGATGTGTTTAAGTTAATAACATCAGGGATAAAGAACGTACTTATCTTTTGTTTTCAAATGTCACACAAATGCCATCATTTTCATGAGCAGAACTCTCAGGTGCCTCTGGACGTATATTAAATATACATAATAACGATTTATTTTCATTTTGTTAATGTTTTACTTTAGGGTCAGACTGATATCTGATATAGAACTACTCTTCTAGTATTGAAGATCCATCCCATAGAAAATACAGCCTACTGGAGCCAAATGCCCACCTGTCCACATGACACACAACAGAAATAGTTATTTAACATTCAGGACAGAGCTCAGTATCTCTTTCATCTCTTTCAATGCTACTGATTAGCTTAGCCTGCTAGCAGCTAAGTACTAAAACCCAGTCACTTCAGCCCAGACAGCACAGCCAGAAGGATAAGCAATGGAAGAGAATGGAGAAAGAAGGACAGAGGAGCGGACAGAAAATCAAAGAGTTGTGGAGGAAAGGGTGTACAAAAAGAAACAGTAGAGAAAGACAAAGACACGACTCCACGTCTCTCTCATGTCCCCAACATGCACATATACTTTCACAGTCTCATACTTACTGTCGAACTCACTGTACCCTGGAATCAGTGATAACTCAGAACTGTCCAGTGTAAGATCAGACCAGGGTATGACGTGTCTGCATGAAGCTAAAACAGGTTTACTGGTAAAACACAGCACCAGGCAGAAGTCGACACAAAGGCAAACATATGTGTCAGAAAGAAGGAGAGAAGTCACAAAACAGAGAAGCAGACATCCTTACTAGACCACGAAACAAGCCACACAAATCAGTAACCAGGTGAGGCTGATCTGGGATAGGTCGCTGGCTGCCTACAGGAGGTCACATGCTCACCCGGGGTATCCTGGGAAATGGAGTCCCCAGTGGCTAGGCTTAGAACTGAGCCATAAGGATGCATGAAATCATGGACCATCAGTTATACTGGTAATATCCACTGGCCACTTCATTAGTTAAAGCACCTTGTCCATTTCATCAGCTCCACTGACCATATAGCCGCACTCTGTAGTACTACAGTTCCAGACTGTAGTCCATCTGTTTCTCTGTATACTGTATTACCCTGTTCTTCAATGGTCAGGACCCCCACAGGACCACCACAGAGCAGGTATGATGTGGGTGGTGGATCATTCTCAGCACTGCAGTGACACTGACATGGTGGTGGTGTGTTAGTGTGTGTGGTGCTGGTGTGAGTGGATCAGACACAGCAGTGCTGCTGGAGTGTTTAGACACTGTGTCCACTCACTGTCCACTCTATTAGACACTCCTACCTTGCTGCTGGTCCCAGCTGATCTGTTGCTGGGTCACCCTTTACTGTTGTCTGGGACGTTGGTGGATGATTCTCAGTCCAGTAGTGACACCGAGGTGCCTAGCAGCACTGCTGTGTCTGATCCACTCACACCAGCACATGTCAGTATTACTCCAGGGGTGAGAATGATCCACCACCCAGATAATACCTACCTGTGTGGTGGTCCTGACCTGAAGAATAGGGTGAGTGGAGCTGGTGATGTTAGCTTCTCAAATTTCAGTTCCACCTTAAGTGGTGCCACAGTTACACTAAGGTGCCTTTAAACGTAGAAGGAGTTTCAGACAAGAAGCTGGCAAAGGCCAAACTCGCGTCAGCTCACCGTGATAAGTAGCTGTCCCTTAATCGAGGCATACCTTTGGGTTGGAGATGTTTAATGAGCAGCTAATAGGCAGCCCAGCAGAGCATTAGCGTGCTAGTATGTGGCTTAGGACACATAAATATCTCA
Organism: Prochilodus magdalenae; assembly: GCA_024036415.1. Classification (NCBI taxonomy): domain Eukaryota; kingdom Metazoa; phylum Chordata; class Actinopteri; order Characiformes; family Prochilodontidae; genus Prochilodus; species Prochilodus magdalenae. Next base: position 124,154 of record JAMWET010001976.1, on the reverse strand, counting down.
GAGAGAAATCTCAGCCACTTAGATTTCTAACATATTACACCAGCAGAAAAGACTCGAATCAGGTGTATAGGCTTTCCAGTGGCAGCTGTGTGATGCCATGATGCCAGCCGAGTACTATAAGTTGTGTGATGCAATCTGTTAGCATCACCCTGTGGGTCATATGGGCATTATAGAGCACTATGGGGTAACCCAGAACGATAGTTAGGATGAATCTGCAAACGGCTCCAAAGGTCTTGCGAAAGTTGCTAAAAGAGTGTATGAAGTGGAGCTGCTGACTGCGGACGGAACGTCAGTGAAGATCCGGCGGCAGCGCAGGTTCTCCATTCACCCTGCTACACCTGATCATACTCAATTTCACAGCTGACAGAGCCAGAGAGAGATCTACACACAGACTGCCACACACACTCACACAAACACTGAGATCCAGCCAGGGCCGAGCGTAGGAGAGCGGGAGAAATAGAGAGGGGATGAGTGAGAGAGAAAGAGAGAGAGAGAGAGAGAGAGAGAGTGAGAGAGAGAGAGAGAGAGAGAGAGAGAGAGAGAGAGAGAGAAGGAGTGAGAGAAAGAGGGAGGGAGAGTGAGAGAGAGAAGGAGTGAGTGAGAGAAAGGAAGAGGAAGGATGAGTGAGACAGAGAGAGAGAGAGAAAGGAGGAAGGGGGATAGATTGAAAGAGGGAGTGAGAGGGAGTGAGAGAGAGAATGAATGAATAAAAGAAACAGAGAGAGGAGGAAGGGCGATAGATATATTGAGAGAGAGAGAGAAAGAGACAGAGGAAAAGTGAGGGAGTGAGAGAGAAAGGAAGAAAGAGGATGAGTGAGACAGAGAGAGAAAGGAGGAAGGGGATAGATTGAGAGAGGGAGTGAGAGAGTAAGGAAGAAGGAGGATGAGTGAGAGAAAGAGAGAAAGGAGGAAGGGGGATGGATTGAGAGAGGGAGTGCGAGAGAGAAAGGAAGAAGGAGGATGAGTGAGACAGAGAGAGAGAAAGAGAGAAAAGAGGAAGGGGGTACATTTAGAGAGGGAGTGAGAGAGAGAAAGGAAGAAGGAGGATGAGTGAGACAGAGAGAGAAAGGAGGAAGGGGGATAGAGTGAGAGAGGGAGTGCGAGAGAGAAAGAAAAAAGGAGGATGAGTGAGACAGAGAGAGAAAGGAGGAAGGGGATAGAGTGAGAGAGGGAGTGCGAGAGAGAAAGAAAAAAGGAGGATGAGTGAGACAGAGAGAGAAAGGAGGAAGGGGGATAGATTGAGAGAGGGAGTGAGAGAGAGAAAGGAAGAAGGAGGATGAGTGAGACAGAGAGAGAAAGGAGGAAGGGGGATAGATTGAGAGAGGGAGTGAGAGAGAGAAAGGAAGAAGGAGGATGAGTGAGGCAGAGAGAGAGAAAGAGAGAAAGGAGGAAGGGGGATAGATTGAGAGAGGGAGTAAGAGAGAGAAAGGAAGAAGGAGGATGAGTGAGACAGAGAGAAAGGAGGAAGGGGATAGATTGAGAGAGGGAGTGAGAGAGAGAAAGGAAGAAGGAGGATAAGTGAGACAGAGAGAAAGGAGGAAGGGGATAGATTGAGAGAGGGAGTGAGAGAGAGAAAGGAAGAAGGAGGATGAGTGAGACAGAGAGAAAGGAGGAAGGGGATAGATTGAGAGAGGGAGTGAGAGAGAGAAAGGAAGAAGGAGGATGAGTGAGACAGAGAGAGAAAGGAGGAAGGGGGATAGATTGAGAGAGGGAGTGAGAGAAAGGAAGAAGGAGGATGAGTGAGACAGAGAAAGAGAAATGAGGAAGGGGATAGAGTGAGAGAGGGAGTGCGAGAGAGAAAGAAAAAAGGAGGATGAGTGAGACAGAGAGAGAGAAAGAGAGAAAGGAGGAAGGGGGATAAATTGAAAGAGGGAGTGAGAGAGAAAGGAAGAAGGAGGATGAGTGAGACAGAGAGAGAAAGGAGGAAGGGGATAGATTGAGAGAGGGAGTGCGAGAGAGAAAGGAAGAAGGAGGATGAGTGAGACAGAGAGAGAAAGGAAGAAGGGGATAGATTGAGAGAGGGAGTGCAAGAGAGAAAGGAAGAAGGAGGATGAGTGAGACAGAGAGAGAGAAATGAGGAAGGGTATAGAGAGGGAGTGAGAGGAGAGGAGAATGAATGAGAGAAACAAAGAGAGGAGGAATTGCGATAGATATATTGAGAGCGGGAGAAAGAGAGAGAGAGAGAGAGAGAGAGAAGGTATTAAAGAAAAAGGAGGAGATAGGGAGAAAGAGAGAGAGAGTAGAGAGAGGAACACAGACGGGGATGGGGAGGGAAAGAACTCCATATAAGGGGGACAGACCAAAATCCAGTTTCAGAGCAGATCTAACACATTCAGCTTTGTTCAGCCCGACTGGCCAGTGAAACCTACACGTGTGAAGGAGTGAATGAGTGAATGAGTGAATGAGTGAAGGTGTGAATACAGCAAATAAAGAAAGAGGAAAGAAGAACAACATACCACATAGTCTCAGACCTGCCATAACTACCATAACCGCCATGTCACACGTTCACGACCTCACCCAGACGTGTTTACCTGCTTGGGCTCCCTGTGTCAGCTCCAGCAGCTGGGGGAGCAACAATAGCTGCAAACGGCTGCGTTCCATGTTTGCTCTGTGAGTGTTAATAATGTGTTAATAACCCGAAGCCCAGCTGCCAGCGCTATGCGTGCTGTCCCGCTCAAACACAGCCTTTAAATGCCACGTTCCAGCGACGGCTGCCTTCACCAAACTCATTCCCAGCTACTGTCACTGTGGATTTGTCTATCACAGTGTGTGGAAAGTGGAAGCCTGCAGTGACCCTCCAAACACGAGAGGCCACATTCAGGGACTGGTGGAGCATCCATAGCGGAACATGCAGTCACTGCCTCACAGCAAGAAGGGCCTGAGTTCCCTGATTCCCGGCTGGGGGCATCCAGGGACCTTTCTGGGTGGAGTTCTGTGAGGAGTGGCATGTTCTCCGCGTGGGTTTCCTCCCACAGTCCAAATATGTGCAGTTGGGTGAATTGGAGATGCTAACTTGCCCCTGTAGGTGTGTCTGCCCTCCGATGGCTTGACAGCCTGTCCAGGGTGTTTCCTGCCTTCTGCCCATTAAATGCTGGGATTCAACCAACCGTCAGATACAGATCACCTCTTATGTATACATAGGCTATATTGACAAAAGTAATGGGACACCTACACATTACGCCTACATGAGCTTTCATGATATCCAATACCAGATCCATGGGCACTGATATGGAGTTGGTCCTGCCTCTCACCGCTTCTACTCTTCTTGGAAGATTATGGAGAGTGTCTATGGGATTTTTTGCCCATTCATCCAGAAAAGCATTTGTGGGTCAGACACTGATGTTGGACAAGAGGACCTGGCTCAAAACATCCGTTCTAGTTCATCCCAAAGGTGCTAGACGGGGTTAAGATCAGGGCCAGTCAGGTTCTTCCACACCAGCCTCACCCAACTACGCCTTTATGGACTTTCCCTAAACTTTTCCCATAAAGTTGGAAGCATACAGTTGTCCAAAATCTCTTGGTCTGCTGAAGCATTAAGGTTTCCCATGACGGGAACTAAGGGGATCTAGGCCAACCCCTAAAAACAACCCCATAGCATGATCCCCCCTCCAGAAAACTGTACAGTTGGTACAGTGCAGCCGGGCAGGCATTTGCCAAACCCAGACTCATCCATCAGACTGCCAGATAGAGATGTATCAATCTTCAGTCCACAGAACTGGACAAGGAAGCGTGGCTGAGCGGTCTAAGTCGCTGGATTAAGGCTCCAGTCTCTTCGGGGGGTGTGGGTTCGAATCCCACCGCTGCCAGGGTAGATTTAGTGGGCAATTGTGGGCTGGAGGTTAGGGAACCAGCCTTGTGAATGGATGGTTGCCGAACTGACAGTAAAGACTGAGGTGCCCTTGAGCAAGGCACCTAACCCCCAACGGCTCCCTGGGTGCTGTGGATAGGGCTGCCCGGAGGAGGTTTGGAACTTCACTTCCAACTAAGTCATCAGAGCATTGGTGACTTCTATGACACCTCAGCACTTGACCCCCAGACCCCTCTCTGTAACTTTACAAGGTACACACAATATCCATCCTTTTCAAAGCCCCTCTAAATGTCTTCCTGCATTCTCCCGACTCTCTTCTGAACAGCTGTTTACTCACGGCGGTCTAGACATCACTTGAACAGGTTATTTAGCAGATGGAAGTTAGATTAGGAAATATGGCTTCAGAAAGGCTGAACTGATGAGATAATTGCACTTAAGCTTCCAGCCAAATAAACCTGAAATGAAATATTTATACTTCGTTTTTCCTTCTTCTAATCATTCTCCTTCTCCGTTCTATCCTTTTATGTCCCGAGCACTCAGCAGTGGATGACAGAAAGAGCTTTCAAGACCGAGTCATGCAGACTGGTCTGATGTGAAATGGTTCTGTGTACTACCTTACAGCGATGATGGGAACCAGTGGTCGACATGTCTGTAAGACAAATACAGCCACTACAGCCTGAACCCTTCACGCCTGTACCATGTGACCTTGCTCATAATAAAGTAGCACTAAACCCTTCACGTCTGACAAGCTGGACTGGACTGACAACACTGCTGCACTCTACAAGAAAGGCCAGAGCAGACTGCATCTCCTGAGAAGACTCAGGTCCTTTGGAGTGCAGGGGGCACTCCTGAGGATCTTCTACGATCTTTTATGGAGTGGTCTGCTGGGGCAGCAGCATCTCCACCGCTGACAGGAAGAGACTGAACAGAGTCATCAAGAAGTCCAGAGCTGTCTTGGGGTGTCCTCTTGACCCAGTGGAGGTGGTGGGGGACAGGAGAATGAGGACTAAGTTCAAACACATGCTGGAGAACCTGTCCCACCCCATGTACCACTCTCTGGAAGCACTGGGCAGCTCCTTCAGTGCCCGGCTGCTGCACCCGCAGTGTGAGAAGGAGAGATCCTGCAGATCCTTCCTTCCGGCCGCTGTCAGACAGTATAACATCCACTGTCCTCCGTAGACTATTTCTACAGTAGTCTACTTCTACAATAGTCCATTTCGACTATGTGCAACAAAAACTCAATATTCCATTTCTATTTCTACAATGTGCAATAAAACTCAGTAGTCTATTTCTATTTTTACTATGTACAATAAAACTGCTATTTATATTTTCTGTATTTATTGTGTATATAGTTCTTATTTATTATTTGTATTCTGTATTTATTGTATTCTGTTCTTTCCTCTGTGCTGCTGTGGCATTGTAAATTTCCCCACTGTGGGATCAATAAAGGATTATCTTATCTTATCTTAACTACACTCTCCATATACACTCTGGATCGTATCTTACGATTAAAGTATCTCATATAACAACACACCATCTCAGACACCAGACCGCCAATCTTCGGCTTTAACTCAGTGACGTAGGCTTCGCTTGCATTAAATGCTGCAGACGTCTGGTTCCTATCAGCACCATGCAACCAATTTTGACTCTTAAGAAGGTAAGTAGGTTTCTCCAGATCAGACATGGCGACCACTGGTTCCCATCATCGCCACGGCAAAGGGATCCGAGTCTGTAAGTTAGTACACAGAACCATTTCATATCAACCCAATCTGAACGGCTCTGTTTACCTCTTAGTAAACAAACTGTCTACAGATCCACCAGGGTACACATGTTGGTTCCTGAAGTCCCACTTCCCTGAACGCACGTTAAACCTGGTCTTTATGCTAAAAGCTGTGCAGCAAGTATTTGAATTTCTTGTTCATCAAATAGCAAGAGAAAGAGAAAGGTAGAGAGCAATCAAGCCACTGATCTCTCCTTGTCCATCATCTGAAGACAAAAGAGGGTGAATATACATGAAGACATTTGAGATGAAACAAGGTTAAGGCAGTCTAAGCTTAAACCGACATTCTTTTGGAGGGGTTTGATGTAAAAATGTTGATTGTAGGGTCTTTGATTCCTCTACAGTGGGAACCAGGGGTCATCATGGTCTACAACACACCTGATATTTACTACCAGTGAACTTACATGTGTCTGAGTGTTTACATGGAAAGCTGAAGATGGTAAAACAGTCAGTTCTGAATAATAAATGATCACTGGGGATTACGTATTTTGCCTTACAATGAAGTGAAAGGGACAAAATACATGGATTAAAATACATTCATAGCCAAAACTATTATAAAACAATGAATGAGTGTGTTTACATGCATGTTAATCTGATCATTATAATCAGATTTCTGCTGTTTTCTAATTATTCAAGTGGTCATGTAAACAGCAAACTCTAGATCAGTTTCAGATCTAGAAATCCAGGTATGGAATCCGATAAGGAGAGCTGGATTTTAGCTCAGGTTAAGGGAAGAATGAAGGGGGCCAGGTATTGTGAGATTTTATGCCAAAACCTTCCCTCAGTGAGAGCACTGAAGATGGAACGTGGCTGGGTCCTCCAGCATGACAATGATCCCAAACACACCACTAGAGCAGCGAAGGAGTGGCTCTGTAAAAAGCATTTCAGGGTCCGGGAGTGGCCTAGCCAGTCTCCAGACCTCAACCCCGTAGAAAATTTATGGAGGTAGTAGAAAGTCTGTGTTGCCCAGCGACAGCCCCACAACATCACAGCTCTAGAGGAGATCTGGATGGAGGAATGGGCCGGAATACCAGCTACAGTGTGTGCACACCTGGTGAAGACTTACAGGACACGTTTGACCGCTGTCATTGCCAACAAAGGTTATGTTACAGTATTGAGTTGAACTTTTGTTGTTGACCAAATACTTATTTTCCACCAGAATTTACAAATAAATTCTTTAAAAAATTCACAGTGTGATTTCCTGGATTTTTTTCATTTTGTCTCTCATAGTTGAAGGGTACCTGTGATGAAAATTACAGACCTCTCTCATCTTTCCAAGTAGGAGAACTTGCCGAATCAGTGGCTGACTAAATACTTTTCTGCCCCACTGTAGATCCAGAGTTTCCCGTTATCTGATTACTGATGCATGTAGATACAAAGTGTAACCATTATTTGATTTCTGATTTATGTAGATCCAGAGGTCCAGTTTATCTGATTACTCAATTGAAGGTGAATGGATTACTGACCAAATCTGATTTCCAGCAGATATTGGATTATTATGTGCATGTGAATGCACTAAATGTGTCTAAGGGTGCTTCCAGAGTTTCCCCATTATCTGTTTTCTGATTCGTGTAGATCCAGAGTTCCCCATTATCTGTTTTCTGATTCGTGTAGATCCAGAGTTTCCCCGTTATCTGTTTTCTGACTCGTATAGATCCAGAGTTTCCGCATTATCTGTTTTCTGATTTGTGTAGATCCAGAGTTTCCCCGTTATCTGTTTTCTGATTCGTATAGATCCAGAGTTTCCCCATTATCTGTTTACTGATTCGTATAGATCCAGAGTTTCCCCATTATCTGTTTTCTGATTCGTGTAGATCCAGAGTTCCCCATTATCTGTTTTCTAATTCGTGTAGATCCAGAATTTCCCCATTATCTGTTTTCTGATTCGTGTAGATCCAGAGTTTCCCCATTATTTGTTTTCTGATTCGTGTAGATCCAGAGTTTCCCCATTATCTGTTTTCTGATTCGTGTAGATCCAGAGTTTCCCCATTATCTGTTTTCTGATTCGTGTAGATCCAGAGTTTCCCCATTATCTGTTTTCTGATTCGTGTAGATCCAGAGTTTCCCCATTATCTGTTTTCTAATTCGTGTAGATCCAGAATTTCCCCATTATCTGTTTTCTGACTCGTATAGATCCAGAGTTTCCCCATTATCTGTTTTCTGATTCGTATAGATCCAGAGTTTCCCCATTATCTGTTTTCTGATTCGTATAGATCCAGAGTTTCCCCGTTATCTGATTATTATCTGACGCATGTAGATCCAAAGTTTTCCTGTTATCTGATTACTCAAACGCATGTACACAAGCTGAATGGATTACTGACCAAATCTGATTTCCCAGGGTTATTAGATTAATAGATGCACGTAAACGTCTATGAGGAAGCTTTCAGACTCATTCAACTCTTCAGATGTCTGGTTCCCATCATCACCACTGTCAACAATTCTAACTTGGAAGTGTATCTAGCAGAGCGTTAAGGAGCATTTCACACCAAACCACTCTGAAGGACTCTGCTTACATCCCAACCATTTAATTCTATAGAAACTTCTGAATAACCGGTGGAGTCCTCCTTTAGCAGTGGGACCGGACAGGACAGGTTTGTGGTGCTGAAGAAACGCTGAGTTCGAGTGCAGCATGCAGAAAGATGACTCTGTCGGTTTTATGGAGATAATAAGGGTCTATTTCCAGATTTAACCTCAAAAACAGACCAAGAGCTTCCACATGTGTCCCTGTGTTGATGTTGACACCACTGAGTAGTTAGAGTGCTCTTGTACATGCTGCCTGTGGTCCTTTCTGGACTGAAAAGGAACCAACTGAGAGAAAACTGACGTGTTTTTGCACTGAGACGACATTCCGAAGCAAGACGACACATTACTGCCTCTAAATCCACAAACCTGGAGCTCTCTTTCCTCACTTACAACCCGTTCAGACGTTCCCAGCGTTTGCCCACTTTCACATCAACTTGGCGCCCACTCAGTCCTCACAGCGCTGACGGACGAAGTAAGACTTAATAAGGTCCCAAAAGCAAAATGATTAAAACCTGCTCTGAGTGAGAAACAGTTTAGTGCTCTTACCTGCTCTGGCTCGGAGAACTGAGTCCGTTTTCTGCCCCGGGAAGGACATTCAGCCTCATCGCACTGTCACGACTCTACCGGCGATATCCGAGTCCTCGAGGAGTCGTTCGTTTCAGAATCGGCTCTTCAGAGTAAGGGGGTCGAACCGATTCAGGATTCGGGAGTGAGGGAAACACACGATTATGCTCACTGTGGGATTCCCGGTTTGGGAATCTCTGAACTGTGTCTGTGTTATTGCTTAACTGAAGTCGTTTTATTAAGATAGTCGACCCCATAAAAAAGAGCAGAATGAATCTGCTTTCCGTTACGTGTCGTGTGTTATGGATACAAGACTCCCATACTGTCGTTGTGCGTTGGACCGTAAAGTTGATTTGACCTTAGTGACTCGCGGAATTGTTTCGCCCGGTTCAATGAAATAGGCAATTGTAAAGGAATCGGTTCGGTAACCGAACTGAACTGAAACTCCACATCAGTTTCTAACGGTCAGCTGGCGAAGAGGGCGCGCGACGCTTTGTTGCTTCAGCGCCTGCGCGAGGAAATTTGGGTTTCCCTCTGTTTTCATTTTTGTGAACATAACATTATAACTTTACATAAAATTAAACTATGAAATGTTTATCCAAATAGTGGAGTTTCAATTCAATTTTGAGCCGCTTAATGAAAAAACAAACACATAGGATAGCAAGAGCACTTACAAACACAAACCAGAGCCGGTCCTGACCAGTTTGTTTCCCTAGACAAGATTTTGGCTGGTGAGTCCCAGGTGGTAATAGCAGCCAAGCCACATTATAGGCTGTAACGGTCTGAACACAAACAGGAGTCTGTAACAGCCAGCATTCATACACAGAACCTGTACTTAGGGAGCACTTCTAGCATGGCCACACTTCCGGTTATAAGGACTCCCAGTCCTCTGTCTGGCGCAGTACCTGGACGGACGCCTATTACTCCAACAACGGCTGTATCCGAAATGGCGTACCTCCATACTATACATTACTTGGAAGCGGTATACGAGAATATTTAGCATGCCTGAAAACATAGTGTTCATAACCGTACGCGAAAAGTCCCCGGATGACGTACTACATTGAGAGAGATTTTAAGAATGTGACCAACAGCACATTATCCTATCCCATGATTCCACGGGAGATACTGAGCCATTCGAAGCAGTGAAAATAATGGTGAATAAATTCCTCAGCATGAGTTTTCTGCAAATTCATCGCAAATCTGCATTTGCATCTTCCTCAGCCTTACCATAGTGCTATATGGTAATGTGTACATCTGCATATATCATAGTTTTTATTCATAACTTTTATTCATAACTGTAAATTAGTGTAACAGAGATTTTAGTGTTTAGTATTGTATATATTTATTGTCTATTTATATGTTTGTATTGAAGTACTGTAAGGGACTACGCACCTAAGTTTTTCACTCACCTTCACACCTGTGAAAATGTGATGTGACAATTAAGTGATTTGATATGATTTGATTTGCAAAGTGTTTAAATCTAACCACAAAGAACGCTACTTTCGTGAACAGATGGTAACGATTTGGCTGACATTTGGCTTTAAACTAATGGGGTTAGGATAGGTCAAAGGACATAGGTAAGATGGCAGATGTAGTGCACCCGAGGACGTGTGCATACCATACCGAGCACTCGCATACTAACAGTAACAGTACGTACTTCTGTAACAGCTGAGGAGTACGTACTAAATTTAATTTGCCATTTCAGATGCAGTCAATATCATGTGTGCCATTGGCTCACATGCGTGTCAAAAGACATACCTTGCATTTCATTGGTTTAACAAGGTCATGTGATCGTGACTGGTCTACCAGCAACCGCAGGTCAGCCCCCTAAATGCTGTAGTCAGTTAGTAAGCTCCCGTCTGACTTGCGAATGTTGTCCATTCCACCCAATTAGGCGAATAAGATAATCATTTATGTGTTACACAGGCTAGGTAATGATTTTAATTCTGTTCTAGTATCGGGGGGTGCCCGACCCCACCCCTTTTATAATGTCCTCCTTTTTGGGATTACGAAGTGGCCACCCTACTTCTCTCACATGATGCTGCTGTTTACTGTACATATAAAACACACTGAATGAACCAAAAATGAGAATCTAAAGTCTTACATCAGGTAACGGCGGAAGGAAACACAGTTCAGTTCACTCTTCTAAGCAGGGCTAGCACTGGCTAGCTAACTAGCCTAAGAGGTCAGTAAATGTTTCCCTCAGGCAGACAGTGGATGATTCCACGAGAAGTGTATTCCTCTAAATTATAAAGGTTATCTCCCTTCATACAGAAACAGATTTAGGGAGTAGGTAGCTGATGCTAACCCCCCGTTATACTGTTTATAATTAGCATAAACAGTAGTTAAAAACTAGTAAAAGTAAGAATATTTTTTTCTCCTCAGGTGCCCCTATGGATAAATGGCGCCCCTAGCATTCGTCTAAACCGGCACACGATGAATAAGGCACCTACGTGTGTGTATGTTGTTATGTAGTGACCAGAGACTCCCCCACTTTAGGTGGTACAGCCCTTGTTTGTACAGTGTATGTACATCAGAAGCTAAAGTTAGCTTCTTATTCTTATTTCCACCTTAAATGATGAAACGTTAGCACTTACATTCAGATTCAAATTCGAGCTATAGCATGTAACTGCTGCACTATTTAAGGTGGAGCTTAAATTTTATAATAAGAAACTTAATTAACTTTAGGTTTGCACTATTTGTCTTATGTGAAAGATGAACAGCGGTGGCAAAAACCCAAGAAAAGAGTAGATGGCCAGTGCAGGTCAGGAACCCCACAGGACCACCACAGAACAGGTATTATGTGGGTCATTCTCAGCACTGCAGTGACACTGACGTGGTGCTGGTGTGAGTGGATCAGATACAGCAGTGCTGCTGGAGTGTTTAGACACTGTGTCCACTCACTGTCCACTCTATTAGACACTCCTACTTTGCTGGTCCACCTTGTAGATGTACAGTCAGAGACGATAGCTCATCTGCTGCTGCACAGTGCAGTGTTGGTCATCCTCCAGTATTTCAACAGTGGTCACAGGACGCTGCCCACAGGACGCTACCCACAGGACGCTGCCCAAAGGACGCTGCTCACAGGACGCTGCCCACAGGACGCTGCCCAGAGGATGCTGCCCACAGGACGCTGCTCACAGGACGCTGCCCACAGGACGCTGCCCAGAGGATGCTATTGGCTGGATACTTTTGGTTAGTGGATGATTCTCAGTCCAGCAGTGACACTGATGTGTCCAGCAGCACTGGAACTGTAGAACTACAAAATCCTGTATGGTCAGTGGAGCTGATAAAATGGACCGGGAGTATAGATACAAGGAGTCTATCAGTGTCCCTGAAAGCTAGTCCCTCTCCAGCCCTGTGTGTAGAACCATCCTCAGGTCCGAGGCTGGTATTTAAGGTGGTAAAAACAGGATGCTTGATTTTATTGATGTGTATGTTTAGATTGTTAATGGCACACGACACTTGCGAGGTTGACGACTTGTTGACTAAGTGAAATCCGGCGTACAACAAGCACATAAAGTTGATGAATGGCTTCGCTAGGCCACAGCTGGTCTTTCAGGACGGGCTAGCGTGTGAAATATAGCACGGCAGTCCTCAAGGTTTCAGAGCTGACAAGGCAGGCATAACAAGTGAAAGCAGTCTCTCAGTGTGGGATACGAGAGCCTGTGTTTACGCACCAGGTTTATCCCACATTGTGGGGACCTAAAGCTAATCATGTACCCACATTACGGGGACATTTCTTGACATGCTGGCCCCCATAACGTCAATCATTGCTTTGTAAGGTGTGGGTGGGGTAGAGGTAGGGTTAGGTTAGTAGTGGCTCTGGTAAGGGTTTGTTTAAGTGTCCGGAAAATGAATGGAGGTCTGTGTAATGGCTCAACAGTTCACAGAAACAAATGTGTGTGTGTGGAGAAGGTATGTGGCCAACATCAATCCTCACGTATACAGAGTAAATAAATCAGTGTGGTGGTTGCAGGTGCCATAGTTAGGTAAATGAATGATGGGACTGTGGAGGGCCTCAGATGTTTAATGGAAGCTTCCATACATTAATGAAGGACGCATGTACACACACATATACTGGTAATAGGTCTTTTATAGGTTTCTAGTTATTTTGGGATAACTTCAACCACATAATACTACACCTACACCTACACCCTCCCCTCACCCTGGCCTAGGTGCCACACCATACATTTATTCAGTGTTTTAAATTGCTCTTTGATGTTCTATGTACAAGGTATATGACACTGGTTGGAGAATTAACATTCCCAGATGCAGTTTTACATGCCCATTTACACCCTATAATTTGGTTCCCACCCTTCTTGGTGAGCTCATGAATAATTAGACGAGCTCTGCTCTGATTGGTTTACATTGAGACACTGCGATGATCACACAGTAGTAACATGTTGAAATAGACGCAGACAGGAACATAAAACAAACCTCATAACATAAGCTCCGTCCTCATACTATTTCGTTAGCTACGCTAGCGTTAAGTTCTTGGATAGCGCTAGTAGCTAACGTTACCTATGCTAGCTATTCACCTTCCATCTGGACATCAACACAAAGTAGAGTAAAGCTGTTTCTCACTATGAAACTCTCAGTTTAAGGTAGATGGCTGCTACTTACAGGCCGCTGTTGGGGTTGTGATGCTAATAAAGGTGGAGCTGCTCCTCTCTTCAGTCTCTTCAGTGTCATACACTTACAAGTGAAGCTGCTACATTCTGTCCAAGGTTTGGGAAACTGTCCGGAGTGTAGTGTGTAGAGCAAACTAACAGCTTTGGATTAAAGTTGTTCTAGTTAAAGTTCTAGTTTTGCGTTCCACCTTAAATGGCTCCACATTTACATTGTGGTGCCTGTGCAACCTTAAGGTGGGATGTAAGAGGCTCAAACATAGGAAGTAGACATTAGCCATACCCAGCATACCAGTTCCTTGGAGAGGAAGTATAAAAAGTATGGACATCCGAAATGGTAGATTCTCCACATAGTCCACCATTTTAGTTGCTGTTCCTCTGTTGTCATATGTAAATGTTGGCGGTGTAAATATCAACGGGCCAGTTATGTAACAGTTTAGGATTCAGATTTTGTATATGCAAGATTTGTATTTGAAGGAGGAACCACAGTGTTTGAGGTTCAGTTCTATGTCCTGAACTCTTCGTATTCCACTATGAACCATTTGAGCTCATATTCATCATGTATTACAGTTCCACAATACGTGAAGGAATGGACAAATAAACGTGCAGACAAGCAGATGCATGGATGGACGAATGAAGCAACACATGAAGGAACGGATAAACCAAAGCACTAACTGACAGATGAAGAAATGGACACCATAAGGGGATGGTTGAAGGAACAGCCATGCAGATGAATGGATGAACATAGGCCCATATGTGTGAATTAGGAAATGATGAAGGAACACTGTTGGTGTATGGATAGAGGAGTGAACAGGCGGTCGGCAGCTACAGGCAGCGTGCTAGCTTTTGGTTACACTGAGTTACTTTCCAATCCAGTCTGTTGATTGGTAGGGAGATGGTAATGAAAGCGTTACCCAAGTTCAGGACCGCCCACTTTACATCAAATCAGAAAAACATATATTTAAATGCCGTGTAATCATCAATAAGCAACTATATCTTTTGTTCAGCGTTTATTGTGCGTCCACGTTGTCTTTATTACAGCGTCCATTCATTTCTGGAGACTGACTTTCAGTTTCTAAAAGAAATCTGCAGCCACACCTCCAAAGTTCAGTCTTAGTGGTTGGTTTTACAAATAGGCTTCCTATTTGTGAGCTTCTTCTCACAATACAAATAATACATTCAGTGATGTTGGGGTTCTGGACTCAGGGGTGGTCAGTCCACTATCCATCTGAGAACACCAGCTTTTATTGGAACCAAGCGTATAGATTACCAGCAAGTGTTTGATGTTAGTTTATATTCAGTAAGCAAGCACCGATCAACTACTGGTAATAACAAGACGCAGAGGTTCTACAACTGACCACTGGGTGTCACCATCGTCTCTTTCCTGAACATCTGATAGGCCCATGGACGTTGGCTCGGTTCGTGCTGAAGAACCTACTATATTTGGCTGTAGCTGGGAACAAACTTTGCAGGTTCCGAATGTGTTCAATTATGGTGGATGGTTAGCAACACATGAAGGAACGAATGAACCAATGTGCTGATGCACCGCTGAAGAAACGGTAGATTAGCTAAAGAAGGAACAGCCATGCTGATGATTGGATGAAGCAATGGGTGAATGAACGAATGAACAGTTAGGTGCGCAAACCAGAACGGAACCCATTTCGCATAGGTGGAAGAGGCAGAGTGCTACCTGTCTGATGGGGACAGTTTTGGTGGTCTTCTGCGCAGTTGGACGGGACCCCCGTTTTCTCCTTGTATTCTACTAATTTTTAAAATACTTGTTTTTTTTGGTAATCATTTATTTCACTCCATATCTGGCCTTCTGACTTTTACACAGCACATATATACAAATTAAAAATAATAATGATTATTATTAATATGACTGTTATTACCCTGAGGGTCCCCATAAAGAGTATAACGCATGGCCACACACATGCACGGCTATAGTAACAAAGCCTGTTGGCTAGCTCATTAAAATATTTAGAGCTGTGGTCAAAGGTGGACGGGTGTGTATGTATGGTGGGACGACGGGGGGGTACATGCTTCTACGAAGTGTGTGGGGGGGAAGCGGTAAAACTTGCTCTCCAGCTGTCCATGGTGCTCTGATGGATGCTCTGTGGAAACATACTTGAAGTTTAAGCTATGCCCTTCCCTTTCCAGTCCTTTGGCAAGCGGGCCCAAAGGCAGAGTCCCTAAAAATAGCTCAAAACACAATAACCGTGGCCAGTGGGGGTGGCTGTAAGATAATACGCTGCCCTCTAACAGCCCCTCTGGAGGAGTCAGGGGGCAAGAACGAAGGCCCGGCAGACTCTGAGGTGTAAAGGGGGTAGCGGGTAAAGAGTTGGCCGCGGGAGAAATCGGCAAACGATATTTTTAAACAGCTGCCAGCGGACGCTCGATGGAAAATAGACAGGAGTGACATTACAAGGATCCAAAATCATTTGGAGCGTGCTGGCTGGATGCGTCAGGATACTTTTCAGGACACGGTCATAGTTTTAAAAAAAATTCTGTTGAGAAAATATTTATTTTTTTAATTTCCTTCTTAATCTAAATGTACTCAGACAGCTGTTTTGTGCTGGAGCTACATGGCTAGTGTAGATAACAAGCAGTGAAAGCTTCCATCCCATCCATTAAGTCCCATTACTATAAGATGTGGAAAGGTCAGTTACACCTGCATAGCCTTAAAAGTCTAAAGGACTAGTGGTCAGCTATGCCGTTACCTGGTGCTGAATTGTTGTACAGGTGAACATTGTGTTTCTGTGGACTTGACCATTGTTGATCAAAATGTTTGATCTGTCCTACGCTTATGGGATATAAGCTGAATGTACTGCTATACAAGAGCAGTTCACCCACGTCCCTCCACTGCTGTGCTTCCTTCATTGGCTTCCTGTTGCTGCACCCACATCAGGTTTAAAACTCTGATGCTGGCCTACAAAGCCAAGAATGGACCAGCGCCTCCCTACCTTATGGCAGTGGTGAAGAGTCGAGCTGTCGAACCACCATCCCTGAGGACACATGGAAGACAAGCGTCCAGACTCTTCTCTGTCCTGGCTCCCAGATGGTGGAATGAACTCCCACTGGGCGTCAGAACAGTGGAGTCTCTCGCGGTCTTCAAACGCAGACTGAAGACCCGTCTCTTCGTAATGCGCTTGAGTGAGTGAGCTCTAGTAGAGGTGTAAGTTGTGTGTATTGTGTTGCACTTATAATGACCTTTTCTCCTCTATAGGAATGAGCGCTGGGCTGGGGTTGCCAGGTAATGGTTTACTTGCTCTATGTCTGTGTATTAATCTCTAGGTACCAGCACTGGCCCCCTGTTCGGGCAGTGTCTGAGCTCGTGGTGAGTTTTAGGCTCTAAACTTCCTACTAGCTGGAATATTATCCAATGGAACACTAAGCACGGTTGTAAGTTGCTCTGGATAAGAGCGTCTGCTAAATGCCTTAAATGTAAATGTGAAAGATATGAAATGTGAAAAATAAATATACATTTTCCAAACAATAAAACATATGTTGGCACAGCGTTTGTTGTTTGGAGAGCTTTGCATGTCAAATTTAAAATGTGATGTTCATATACATATATATATATATATAGGTGATATATGATCTATAAAATAAACAGACACAACTTTTGTTGTTTGGAATTCTTAGTATGTAGAATTTAGCGTGTAAAGGTTTAATTTATTCTTTTTAACGATCCGCCTAATCCTTATCGACGAGTTATCGAAGCGTAATCAAAGTCACTGTGGGTCAGAAATCACAGTACATCTATCTTCCATACAGTAACACCTTTCACGGTATCTTCAGTGCTGTTTAAGTAGCTTGATATATCGTTGACGTCGACGCACTCCTTGCCGAGGAGACGCAGCCCAGACAGCTTGCATGTAACCACAGCTTTCTGCTCTCTTTGACAAATTACAGATCAACAGAACACGGTTTCTTATTCACAGCCTGTTCATCTGGGCGTCTCTGTTACAGTCCCTGGAAGCGTATTGCGTTCAGTGCATCAAGGCTGTGGTTCGAGGATGTCGCTCTAATGCGGCCTGCGTGCACTTCTGTACTTGACGTTATTCGTATCTAGGGTTGCCAGCCATACCTTGTTCAGATCTCTTACACATACAGCAACTACAGGGGTTGGACAATGAAACTGAAACACCTGTCATTTTAGTGTGGGAGGTCTCATGGCTAAATTGGACCAGCCTGGTGGCCAATCTTCATTAATTGCACATTGCACCAGTAAGAGCAGAGTGTGAAGGTTCAGTTAGCAGGTAAGAGCACAGTTCTGCTCAAAATACTGCAATGCTCACAGCATTATGGGTGACATACCAGAGTTCAAAAGAGGACAAACTGTTGGTGCACGTCTTGCTGGCGCATCTGTGACCAAGACAGCAAGTCTTTGTGATGTATCAAAAGCCCCGCCCACTGGTGCACAGTGACATCAATAAAACGCAGAAGCCATTGTCATATTTCATCAAGATCACTGATAAGAATAGGAAGAGTGATGCGATGTGATGGATCCTACTCAGTAGGACCAAGGACATGAATGGACTAGGTAAAAGACTCTACAGTCTCACAGTGAACAGCTCCAACTGATGAGACTCCGAAACAGTCCATACCCTGATACACCACATACACTCTTGATGTACCACAGTATCATATTTCTGCCATATCTCCACCTCTAATAGACATTTAGCTGTGTGATAAAGTTTCATCTGGTTTTTATCTAGTCACTCTTTCAGTTTAGTGAATATCCATGATGGACAGACCACCAACAGAACTGCTTAGAAATGAACCTTGTACTATCATCCTCCACTGGCTCCATTCTGGAGGGGTTTAAGGTGGACTGTATAATTCCATGAGTGCTATTTTATAGTTTGATGTCTCCACTTCTATTCTACAGTAAAGCATTAAGATAACCATACGGAGAACCTTCAATAAGTAGCCGTGTCTAAACTTTTAACCAGCAGTTTTATAGATATATGCCATGTCATACAGCGTCAGAAACCATTAGGTGGTCTTAGCACTAGGCAAAGGTAGGTAGCCGCCTAGACCTCCATCATTGTTTCAGTCAGAACTGAGAGCTGCACAGGCTCAGCAGACCCTTCATGATGCTAGCGTTAATGTTACTATATATAAACTGTATTTACTAATTACCATTGTCAAACTGTAGTCTCAGTACTCATTCCTTCTACGCTAGTCCACCAAATTAGCTCACTATGCTGTCAGATAAGCGATTTCTCTTAAAGATGCAGTTTATAAGATTTTCAGTTTGAAATGCTCAGCAGGATGTGAAGTAATAACAGCCTTGATGGTATTTCAAAGACATATAAGTATCGTGTTCAGTGGTGGGTCCAGAAATCTTTACCAGGGGTGGCAGTGACTTTCAGAAGGGTGGAAGTGTGCCTGGGATGTTGGCTGGGCAGGGGGTTTGAGTGTGTGAAAACAGGGGGCAATTTGTTCTGCTGATAGCAAAACACCAAATGGACGGCCACACTAGTGAATGGAAGCCAATGATGTGGCAGAGATTTGGGGATGGCATCTGGGATGGTCAATCATATTCTTTAGAACGGTGAAAATCTTGTTAAGAGAGATGGAGAGGGAGAGAGAGAGAGAGAGAGAGAGAGAGAGAGAAAGAGAAAGAGAGAGAGAGAGAGAGAGAGAGAAAGAGAGAAAAAGAGAGAGAGAAAGAGAGAGAGAGAGAGAGAGAGAGAGAGAGAGAGAGAGAGAGAGAGAGAGAGAGCGAAAGAGAAAGAGAGTGAGAGAAAGAGAGAGAGAGAGAGTGACTCCATAGCCTGTTTTCTTCTACAACTCCATGCAGAGACGTCTGGCATGTTGTGTTAGCGAACATGCCAGCCTGACCCCATACTAAGACACTCCTTCTGTATGTGTAGCTCAATAAATATTACCCATATCAGTCTAGGTTTATCATCGTCCCAGGTAACCAGGTTCCTGGTATCCCACACTTCCCTCTGGGAGCAGCTATCCCTTTGATGATGAGTGTCCTTCTTTTCATTTGAGCAAAAATCAGCTTGAAGTGCTGCTTTAACATCTCCACTCCGCTTGGGTCAAACATGCGAGGATGTGATGTCAATCGTTGTGCTAATTGGTCAGCATAGCCAACCACTACTGTTAGCTATGTTAGCCTTACAGCTCCAGTGCACAACTTGAGTCAGTCAATCAGCCCAAGACTCCAAACATGTCTTGGCTGATTGAATACATTTGGGCTGCGGAGGGAAAACTGTCACGTTGGAGTGGCAAGATCTGAATAATGGTGATTTACAGGAGACGGCGGCCGACTGGCCTGCGCACCCTAATCAACCCCCACTTACCTGGTTTCCACGGCAACCTGCTCCAGAGCCGACACTGTGATTTTATACATGCTCAGGTTCTGAAATCAGATTGTAAATTGGGCTTTTAAAGAGAGAGAGAGAGAGAGAGATAGGGCTGAAAGGGAGAGTGACGTGAGAAGACAGAGAAGATGCTCTTTTCGTGGAAAGTCTGTGTGTAAGGTTGACAAGCAGCCACTCTTCCCTCCATTTGTGATATGACCTGAGCTGTTAGCCTCCCTCTCTCCACACGTAGCGCTCCTTTATTCAGCAGAAGTTACATTCAGTCAAGTCTCTTAAATTATTCCGCACCATCTGTCCCATTCTGAGTCACCGGAGTTATCTGTAGGCAGGGGTCAGATAGAGCCGAGAAGCAGGGGAAACAAAAAACACCCATCCACACCCACACGTCTGAGGGTTAATGCATGGCTTCGTCGCTTTATGCTCTGCATGTTTTCTCAATTAGTTCCACCAAATTTCACGTCTTGATGTCTACATAGCTACATACGCTTCTGCTAACAACCTCCAAGCTGTGGGTGAGCTGGTCAAAGCCAGCAGCTAAGGTTCAGAGATACTTACTGGCCACTTCATGACCATTATGTAGGTCCACTACCTGGGCTGTTCAATTGGATCACTTCGAGCCACGGTCCAAATACACCAACCAGACTGATTAGAGCTTCGGTAATGATTCTTTAATGATCTCAAGGCATCACGACATCAGCTCATGGATGACAGCTCACCACCTTAAGCTCAATCCCAGCAAGACTGAGCTGCTGTTCCTCCCGAGCACTACAGGTCCTCACTGTGATCTTGCTATCTCATTGGGGAACTCGTTGATCGCCCCGACTGAGGATGCAAGAAGTCTTGGAGTGATTCTGGATGGCCAGTTATCGTTCTCAGCTCATATAGCGAACCTGACTCGGTCATGCAGATTCCTCCTTTACAACATCCGGAGGATACGACCCTTCCTTTCTCAGGAAGCCACCCAGCTGCTGGTCCAGTCTCTGGTCATTTCAAGGCTAGACTACTGCAACTCGCTCCTGGCTGGTCTTCCTCTGCGGGCCATCAGGCCTTTGCAACTTGTCCAGAACGCTGCAGCCCGTCTCATCTTCAACCTTCCGAAGTTCACCCACGTTACTCCACTGCTGTGCTCCCTTCATTGGCTTCCTGTTGTTGCCCACATCAGGTTTAAAACTCTGATGCTGGCCTACAAAGCCAAGAATGGACCAGCACCTCCCTACCTTATGGCAATGGTGAAGAGTCGAGCTGTACCTCGAGCCCTTCGTGCTTCAAGTACAGCTCGACTCGAACCACCATCCCTGAGGACTCATGGAAGACAAGCGTCCAGACTCTTCTCTGTCCTGGCTCCCAGATGGTGGAATGAACTCCCACTGGGCGTCAGAACAGCGGAGTCTCTCGCAGTCTTCAAACGCAGACTGAAGACCCATCTCTTCGTAAAGCACTTAAGTGGGTGAGCTCTAGCAGACGTGTAAATTGTGTGTATCGTGTGGCAATTTATGGCACTTATAATGACCTTTCTCTAGGTACCAGCACTGACCCCCTGTTCGGGCAGTGTCTGAGCTCGTGGTGAGTTTTAGGCTCTAAACTTCCTGTACTAGCTGGAATATTATCCAACGGAACACTAAGCACGGTTGTAAGTCGCTCTGGATAAGAGCGTCTGCTAAATACCTTAAATGTAAATCAATAAACTTGGTGGGTAAGTATGACATAATTAGACATGCGAAGGATTCAAGTTTCACGCTTGGCTGCACATGTGACATAAGCAAGGGTGGGCCTTATGTCTGTACGCGACTGACCCAAGAGCTACGATTGCTCACATTCAGCCCTGTCACACTGGTGGAGACGACCAACGAATCGTGTGTGGAGACACATGGTCAGTACCCAAGAGAAGGGTTTGTTGTCTCGCGTCCATAAGGCCTGGTGTCACTCCACCTCCACCCTTACCACACCATTTGCAGGGACTGTGTGAGATTATTCAAGCTGCATGGGATGGATTATCACAAGAGTTCGTTGGTAACTTGGTGGTAGGTTTTGTGACACTGTGGGACATGTGAATGATTCAAGTGTTACGCTCGACCACTCATGTGACATAAGTTAGAGTGGGCCTTATCACTGTTCCTGATTGACCCAACAGCCACGACTGTGAACACGTTCCAAGCAGTGATGCTCTCCATGAGTGCCAAGGGCATGAGTATCAAGGAGATACCCCGTTCAGCCAGTCTTTTCTCAATAGGTGAAAGTTTTTTCAGCGTAAAGGAGAAGTCTGAAAGTGCTTTAGTCCCATATGCTCCACTGTCTCCCTTTACAACAGGCTGCAAGTGCTAGAGCAGATTGACTGTGGGTTTCTGAAAGCAGCATTCTGTTTTTAATGAAGGTCATTAGCGCTCATGCTAAATGAAGGGACAGAGAAATGGTCCGAAACCAGATGGCAAAACACCGAACTGGTTCAGAGAAGCATGATGAGTCATTTTAGCTTTGTTATTTCCTCCCCATTCTCTATCACAGACTTTAACAAGCTGTTGCTCTCTAGCGTCTTCATAATTCTGGAATTAGTTTTGTGTTGTTCTAGGCTGGATGTAATGCTGGTTTCCTGTGTGAGGGAATTGTCTGTTTATTAGTTTGGGCTCCAGGACCCCAGGTGCTAATTTGTGATTGTTACTTTTATGTTGTATGATGTACATAGACAGATGTCCAAAGTAGCAACTGTCCCCCAGTCCATTACATAATAATACATAACACATAATACATACAGACCGCCAGACAGATTTATAGGCATAGGTGGAAAGACAGACAGACAAATTAATAGAAAGACAGACAGACAGACAGACAGAAAGTCAGACAGATAGATAGATAGATAGATAGATAGATAGATAGATAGATAGATAGATAGATAGATAGATAGATAGATAGATAGATAGACAGACAGACAGACATTGAGACATGAAGGTTAGATGGATGGACAGACAGACAGGTAGGAAGATAAATAGATATATAGGCATAGACAGACAGACAGATAGATAGATAGATAGATAGATAGATAGATAGATAGATAGATAGATAGATAGATAGATAGATAGATAGATAGATAGATAGATAGATAGATAGATAGATAGATAGATAGATAGATAGATAGATAGAGACAGACATTGAGACATGAAGGTTAGATGGATGGACAGACAGACAGGTAGGAAGATAAATAGATATATAGGCATAGACAGACAGACAGACAGACAGACAGACAGATAGATAGATAGATAGATAGATAGATAGATAGATAGATAGATAGATAGATAGATAGATAGATAGATAGATAGATAGATAGATTAGATGTGATGGACACATTGGAGACATGGAAGGTTAGATGGGGTGATGGAAGACAGACAGACAGACAGGTAGGAAGATAAATAGATATATAGGCATAGACAGACAGACAGACAGACAGACAGACAGACAG
Organism: Prochilodus magdalenae; assembly: GCA_024036415.1. Classification (NCBI taxonomy): domain Eukaryota; kingdom Metazoa; phylum Chordata; class Actinopteri; order Characiformes; family Prochilodontidae; genus Prochilodus; species Prochilodus magdalenae. The sequence goes on along the minus strand of JAMWET010001976.1, from coordinate 101,053 downwards.
ACAGACAGATAGATAGATAGATAGATAGATAGATAGATAGATAGATAGATAGATAGATAGATAGATAGATAGATAGATAGATAGATAGATAGAGACAAGAGACAGACAGACATTGAGACATATAGGTTAGATGGATGGATGGACAAACAGACAGACAGACAGTTAGATGTGCAGGTCAGACAAACAAACAGACAGGCAGAAAGATAAATAGATATATACGCATAGATAGACAGACAGACAGACAGACAGACAGAGAGATAGACAGACAGAAAGAGAGATAGACAGACAGACAGACAGATTGATAGATCTACAGTAACTCCTGAAGGCAGGCCCTGAAAACCAGATATCCCACTGCGTGTTCTTTTCAGGGCCAGGTCTTCAGGAGGACCGTACCCGGCTCCAGCAGCTTACTGCAGTTATTGATTTAGTTTTTTTCCGCCTGCAGTTATTTCTGAACCTCCTCAACCTGCAGTATAAACGGCTCTTTCAGTGTGGAGGTAAATGTGTAGATTGTGTTGCGCTGCCACGTCTAAAGCTGAACTAGCCTAACACAGACCCCATTCACGGAAACGGCACTAAAACACGGCTGTGCACACATGATGTGGCTGGCGTCACTCTGCGGAAAGAAAACAGCACCACTGTTTAGGTACATGTGGCCAAAGTTAAATGAGCCTCCTTACATCAAATATAGACCATCAGTCATGACACGTATGGTGACCTGAGGTTACTTCTCTAGGTCCTCACACTGGAGCTACAAGGTTAGTTAATGGGCGCTTTTACTCCACCACTTCACACGGTGCAAACTCAACCTGCGCTGCTTTTTCAAATAGCACTTCAATAAACGAGAGTACATCAATAACTTAGTTATGCAGTTTGCAGACATACTCCCATAACGTGAAGATAAAGCCCAGTGATGAACCTCTACCTGTCACACGCTCATTACAAACCCAGAAGGAATAGACAGACAGGAATGAAACTTGGTGGGTAGGTTTGACATTGTGAGACATGCAATTGATTCAAGTTTCAAGCTTGGCTCCGCATGTGACGTAAGCAAGGACGAGCCTTATCGCTGTACCGGATGCGCCACGATAGCAGACATTTTCCAAGCAGCTATGTCCTCCATGAGTTATCCTGTCATTGCCAGCACAACTAGCAGACGGCTGCACAATGCAGAACTACATGCACTGTTGTGACTACTGTCCTTAACACCACATCAACGTCACCGGAGACTGCAATGGTGTGGTGCCAGACCATCATGGTGTGACTCAGAATGGCAGCGGGTCATCTTCAGTGATGAGTCCCACTTTTGTCTTGGTGAAGACGGCCAACGAATCCGTGTTTGGAGGCACCGTGGTTGGCACAGAGATTAATGGTTTGTTGTCACCCGGCAAACGTTCAGAAGGCCTGGTGTCACTCCACCTCCACCCCTACCGCACCATCTGCAGGAACTGTGTGAGGATATTTAAGCTGCGTGGGATGGATTATTACAGGACACCATTAGGAACCTCTAGATCGACGTCTGGCGGGTTGTGTGAGAGACACTACTTCTGTATGTGTAGCTCAATAAATATTGTCCATATCAGTCTAAACTTGGTAGTCTAAAATGATACCCTTCGTCCTCCTTCCCAATAGCACAGCAATCCCACACTTCCTTCTGGGTGCAGCTAATCTTTTGATGCTGAGTGTTAGCAGCAAAAACTGGGATGAATGAGGTTTCCTGTCGGTATGCGAACGGCTCTGGCCTCTGGGACTTCATCCACTTTACTACAAACAGGAAAGTTTGGAGCAGAAAGCAGGCCGCTGGTGACAAATCTGCTGGTGTTCCACTGGCCCAACAGCAGCGTTTACCCTGTTAACCTTGTCCTGCATACTCAAATCCTGCGACACTTGGCCTACAAAAGAGAACCACTCACATTACGATCCACTACACTATACACAATACACACCATCCCTTACGGCCTCCCACCAGAGTCTGAGGATAATGGCATTTTAACACCCTCTGCTATTTCTTTTTCATTGGCTGTCTTGCTTGGCTGTCTCCCCGTCTTGCTTAAGGCAAGGAGCCCATATGGTGGAACCTTGCTTGTGAGCATACAAGGACTCGAAGGAGGTAAGTATTTCGTCACATTGATCTATGCTCTCGTCACCCATAACAAACTCAATAATGTTAAGACAGAGGGAAGTGCCTTTATAATGATGGATAAACATCCATCTGTTGCGGCCGAACTGAGAAATGTAATGAAAGGACTCGTTTGTCCAGACAATAGAAATAAAATAAAATAGTTTCAATACACACCATCCACTCCTCAGGCCGTAAGGAGTAAACAAAAACCAGCCTGTTTTGGACAAGGACATGAATTTCCATTCTTCCATCTTTTCCTTGCAGTACAAGAACTGTCCCCACTTAAGTACACTTTTGATATTTGTTTTATTAATGTCCATGCTTCACAATCAGTCTCCCTTTTTTTACCAACCTTCTATAGGGCTTAATGAGGACACCATTAGGAACCTCTACAACTCCATGCTGAGATGTCTGGCATGTTGCGTTATCAAAGATGGCGGCATGAGCGTATATGTGTCTTACAGACGCAGTAACAAAATTGCCAAAATTGCCTTTTGATGCATAAACATTAATAAAACACAAATATCAAAAGTGTACTTAAGTGGGGACAGTTCTTGTACCACAAGAAAAGGAATAGAAATACATGTCCTTTAATAACAGGCTGGTTTTTGTGTACTGTCTTTAAGATGTGTTTACATATATCAACCCTGAGTCACTGCGCTACAGGCCTTCTGCAGTAATAACACTCTATCACGTATCATGGCGTCAATGCTGAAGGCTGAATTGATGGTCATAAGGAAATGAATTCACGATGAATCTAGTACAGCCTGTATTTGCCACTTAGTGTCTGCTTATGGCCTGAGGAGTGGATGGTGTGTATTGAAAGTCTTTTTATTATTTTTCATGACAAATGAGTCCTTTAATTACATTTCTTAGTTTGGCCACAACAGTTAGATGTTTATCCATCATTATAAAGGTACTTCCCTCTATCTTAACAGACGAGAGCAGAGATGAACGTGGCAGGGAACTAATTACATTTAACTTTTTCGTTTAAGTTTTGTTACTGTGCCTGAGATTCCTAATGGGGACACCACTACATTAGTATGCGTTAGTATCTGCACCACCAGTGTTGAGCAGAATTCGTCAATAACACCATCCTGCTGTTCCCAGAGCCCCTGCGATGCAGCCACCTTTCCAACTGCTTTCGAACTGTTCTCTGAAGTATACTTCTCTTGCAAAGGATGCTACCAACACACCAGCATGAGTCAGAATGGAAAGCACGCGCAACAGTACACGTTTCCACTGTGTGATAATCCCATCCCAAATGCCTCAGAGCCCAAAGAAGTCGACGCCGCTTCTGAATACAGTTAACATTAGGCTTCTGTGAATTCCGTATCGTAGTGATGAAGGTTGATAAGGCTTGATAAAGGTTTGCCAAAGTAACCCTAAACCCGTGTGTTACAGAAGCCATTGCTGAATGATGGTTCTCGAGGCAGTGCTGTCTGAGGGATGGGAGGCCACGCACTAAGATTCCTTCCAGTTCTTTGAATCATTTAATGACATTATCCTCTGTAGAGGGAGAAATATGCAAATCCGTTTCAATCCTTCTTTGAGGAACCTTGTTTTTAAACATTTCAGTGAGTTTGTTGACAAACTGGAGAACATCTGCCAACCTTTTCTCCTCAAACCTTTCCTGGATTCAGTTTTTGATCCAAATCACCTGTTTACATCACCTGAAATTACATCATCATTTCAGTGTTCTCATTACTAGCCTTCATTTTTCCCTACCTAACTTTCTTGGGAATGCCGATGCTGGCCAGAAATGCAGGAATGCATTTCAACGACAAAAAGAAGTTGACCAGAGAGAGGACGTAATATCTTGGGTTCATTCTACATGTCTGCAAAGATAAAAGTCAGAAAAGAACAAATTTACACAGATATACACAATTATAAATACAAGACTTGGTCTGATTTACTTTGCCTAATGGCTTAGTGGGCATTCTGCGTGTGGAGGACTACGCTGAATTACACAAAAGGCCCAGAAAAGGCTCAGGAAAAACTACACAGTGAAATTCTGTAAGACTTTGTGTGATGTGGAATTTAGTAACCAAGAATGAATAGGCTTAAGGACGGACACTGTTCTTGTGTTATTTCTAGAGAGCACTAGATCCTAAATAGAGCAAGTGTATCGCTCCATCTGGTGGATGCTTTGGGCACTTGCCTATTCTGGTCTATTTACTGAAACTGCAGTCAGGCTCTGCTTTCAAACACTGGTGTACTGAAATGTATATACATCTATGAAATAAACAGCCTAGATAACCAACTTTAGGTTGTATACAAACCCTAAAACGCAGAACAGTACTTGTACAGTCGTTCAGCACAAAGTTAATTAATCTGCCCTGAGCAACTGGCTAATCGTTGAACTTGTGACAGACCATATAATCCTATTGTGAAAGGATACAAGTGTGCAGTCTTGTCACTGACTTATTGACAAGTAATCTAGCTAATCAATTTAGGGTTTTAGGAGTTTAACTAGTTTAACTTGCAGTCTCAAAAATGGGCCTTAAACAGAGTATCTGGCGCCATCTAGTGTCTACACTGAACACATGCTACAAAACAAGACAAACGTGAGAAAGGGTAAAGATTACTGGACCACCAGGGGTGACTATTCTGCTCCGTGAAAATACACATCACAAATGTTAATGTTACTTCCCTGTGTTTATGACTCTCTATCATTTAGTGTTCGAATGCTGGCCACAAAAATGAAGGTAATAATGCAGATAATGTGTTTGTCTAGGCAAAACGCGAAGGCGGTTTAAGCAAATATCATTCCAGTGGTGCTCTGGAACTAGTCAATCATTCATCTCAGTTTATGTTTTTATTCTGCATGTGTTCTGTTTAACATATAATAATAATATAATATAAAGCAATATAATAACACTGAACTGCACTGTCACAAAGTTGCATACGGTCAAATCTAATCAATAAACGAGTGCAGGCCCGCTAGTGGCTCTGTGGCAGGACTACTGCTGGAAGTTGAACAAAACCCTAAAATCATAATTTTACAGGAGAAGGGAAAACCTGCACTCGGAATGTAAGTTAATGTAAACAGATCATCATTTTTGTCTGGTTATTTTAAAATTTACACCCAATGGAAAGTTCACTGTTGAGTCTCTGTGTGTGACAATTGACTGAGCTGCTAGCAAGCAATGAAGAGTGAAAGGGGAGAAGTGAGAATGCCCTGCTGTGAAAACTTAAAGACAGCTGTGCCGAGGTAAAACAGAATATATATACACAATTACATCTAAAAATCTAAAACTCCACATTTTATACCACACCAAAACTCCAGCAGCACTATATGCTAACAGGAGCTGGAGATGATTAGCCAATAAACAGCAAATGTGTGGTAAAATGTGTTATCTAAAGAGGATATGTTGACTTATTCTCAGTTGCAAAATAAATAATCCATGTTATTTGTCCAAGCCTCTGTATTCGACTATTCAGTTTGTTCACATCTACCACAAAGCTGATCATTTTTAACCAAGCGAAGAGGTGAAGGAAATACGTCATGTCTAAAACTTGTGTATCCTGTATATCCAGTTTCCCAGTCACGAATGACTCATATTTACAAGTATTATAAGTATTTCCTAGTTAAAACATGACTGCAGCAAGAGTCATGAGCATGACCCTATCACAGTTACCACCTAATTGCAAGTACATGAAATGATCAAACTTATTTAAGGCTAACTGCAGTTGTTTTCCTGTTTCATGCAGCAACCAATGAAATGAGATGTCTGTGTTGGGTTGAGGCAAACAAATACAAATAACAGGAAGCAGTAAATCCAATCATTGCGACACATTATACAAACTCAACTTCTAACTTGGTGCTCCAACATAATTAGAAGGCAGCGATCTATTTTTTTTTTTTTTTTTGAGCAGTATGGTTTTGTTGACTGGCTGTGTGTGTTCTGGCAGAATAAGTGTTTTTATTTTTGCTCTCTATAAGGGTAAACATTTATGCACGTGTTTCGTGCAAGAGTACTGATTCAATGATGCAAATAGGGTTATAATAGCTACCAAGTAAACATAGCTAGTGTACAAATACTTATTGACGAGCAAGCTAGCTAATCAATTAACTAGTTTTAATATTTTAATAGTTGCATACAGTCAAGAAGAAAAGACCAATGAAACCAATCACAACTATATGCCTCATGAGCATGTAGAAAGAAGTGAAACGAACACTTTGCTGTGGGGTGCTGTTCGTAAGAAGTCACCTACATTAGCTTGTAATAACAACTGACATAACTTTACTTATGTACTTCTTCCTGTTCCACATCATTTGCTATAAAGGCTACGTTTGGCGATTTTGATCAAAGTTAGCTAAGTACTCTTTATGACAGATGATGCTATCCGGAAAGTATTTATATGCCCTACATGTATGTAGGGTTATGTCAGTTGTCATGACAAGCCTATGTAGAGGTCATGCCTCCTTATGAACAGCACCCTAAAGCAAAGTTACCAAAACAACTGGATTTTTAGAATTTTGGCTACCTGGTGATTCAACATCAAAAGCTGCCCCGCACCCCCACACAGAGTCAGGAGGCGTTTCAGATCAAAGCGCTGCTCCCGCTTTTTACACGACAGTCCACACATGCAAGTCTGTCCCCTTAACATCTTTTATTCTTCTTAGGAATCCATAATATATCTTACAGATTGAAAAACCATGATGCTAAAAATGTTTTCAGCTATAAGTGGTAATGCTGAATGCACTTCAGTGGAGTTAACAAATTACACTGATCAGACATACACCCATATGCATGTGTTATTTAACCCCAGTAATGCCATGATATATCCAAGGTGGAGCTGCGGTAATAAAAACAATACTAGTTCATTTACAAAAAACAGACAAATTTGGAAGTGTGAGATTCATTTTTGCCCTCCCCAAGTCTCTGCTGCGTGCTGATAAGGAAGATCGGTATATGAAAGAAAAAAAAGGAAGAAGAAGAAGAAAAAAAAGAATACAAATAAGGAAAAAAATAAAAAATGCTACATGCACCCATCACCAAAAACTTACAATGTATAATGTATTTATAACTCGACCTTTAAAATGAGTTTAAGGACAGAATCACGTTAGTATTTCCATAAAACAATGATGATAATAAGGATCGAGACATGGGGAGGGAGAGAAAAAGAGAGAAAGAGAGAGGCACTCTCTCTAGCTTATGATTTTTACAAAACTAATTTGATTAAAAAACAAAAAACAAATAAACCAAAAAACAAACAAAAAGAATCTGCAGAAATAATCTCTCTTAAGTGCGATTGCTCTCCTTCTAATAAACGGTCTGTCTGTTTCCAAGGTTATGGTGTTTTGGACCCTTTGAGGCGATTGTTTGACGAGTTAATTTCCACAGCACTTGCCGGTGGAGCCCTGGGGGGCGGAGTCTTGCAGATCCACACCGGTCCGGCCCCGCCCACTCGACCCTCCACCACCCTGAGGCTCATTCTTAGGCAGCTTTTTAGCTACAGGATAAGAGAAGTACCTTACAGTTACCATTCAGTTGCAGCATCAACATATCAAACATGCAAATAGTGAAGCTGAAGACAATAATAAAAAACTATAACTATTTCTGTTATTTCTTGAATCATTTACTCATTTTAAATAGATGTAAAAGAAATGAAAGGATCCCGTCATATTTATCTTGCGCATGTTGATGCATAAAGTGCATAAAGTATCATCTAAAAACTGGACATCGAAACTTAAGAGTGCGCTTTACCAATAGCCATGAAGATCTCATTGACATTCATGGCAGTTTTGGCGGAGGTTTCCATGAACAGCAGGCTGTTGTCATCAGCATATGCCTGAGCCTCCTACACAGGGTTATAGAGTCGCAGTTAAACAGATGAATGTACAATGCAGATACAGCCTATTATGAACTTGGCTTGGCTCTGAACAGCATTATGTGCGCTTCAAACCATCATCCAAACTGTGCCAAGCGGGTAGCAAATCATATAACCTACAATGATATTCAATAAAATCTGCACATGATTTTTGACCTTAACAAACTTTTGGTGCTATTTTGACAGTCCAAAAAAAAACAAACCTGGAAGTCAACCGCTCTCTTGTTGGCCAAATCAGCTTTGTTCCCGGACAGAGCAATGACGATGTTTGGACTGGCCTGCCGCTGCAGCTCCTTCACCCAGTTCTTAGCTCGCACAAACGTGTCCTGAATAAACAGCAACAAGGAAGCATTGTTATGTTATCTATATTACCTACATGATTGACAATAACAGTTTGTAGTATGATAATTATATCTATAAGTTTGATATATGGAATTTTGTGTATTAATTTTTCCCTCTCTCTTTGCTGCCACCAGGATTTAAATCTTTGTCTGTGCCGCAAACAAGTTATTCTTCAACAGTACAGGTCAATAATAGATCCGTTCTGCCCCCTAGTGTACGATTACCTGTCAGAATTCCCATGAAGACCATAGAGGTTTTTTAAAAAGCATCATAAAGACCCTGTAATGTGCAATAACACCCAACCCACTTACAACTCTGTTTACAGAGGCACCAAAAGCTCAAGGTTATGTCTTTGAGCATTTGCTTCCATTCTTGCATGATGTAAAGCCTTAGATCTTTGATTTTCCCACCTTTTCATTTTGTACCATTTACTTTCTCCTATGTACTTATATACGCATTCTCTCTTTACAAATATCTTAAGAACAGTTGGAAAGTGTTGGTTAGGTTTGTTATGGTCATAGCTTTCTCTTTTTTGAATTCCTACTGTGAGTTTAAAAAAAATAACAGAACAAAGACTTGGGTTAGTTGGGGGTGAAAAACAAAAGCCACCCCACCATTTTCTGTAGCGTTCAGTGAAAGTTGTGGGCTTGGACCATCGTTGTAGTTCTAATGTTTCTGCTTATTTTCCACCATCTTTATATTAAAATACAACAGTGTTTGATTTGAAACAAATAAGGTTAACTTTACAGTCTCCACTGCAACTAATTCCGGAGTGGGTAATCAGGAAAAGTGGGTGAATTCATGGGACGGTTAGTATGAGCTAAGGTATAAACTCCCACAAGCACAAAAACTGTCAAGAGCTAAAACAGTAAATGTTACATTAAAGTGTTCATGTGTTAGTTAGAGTATAAACTGAGCACAATTAACTGTAATTAAACAAACAAAATAAATTAGATTAAGCTGAAGTTTCTCATTTACATTAGATTATGTGGCAGATCTGTTTAGACAGCTGGATGCTAGCATGCTATGGATAAGCAGCTAACTTCAGCCTTAAGAGCTCAGCAGATCAAATTCAGACTAGCTGTGTGAATCTGGCTACAATATTGCCTGTATCATTAACTGTCAATACCATAATATACCTGTTCAAACTTGCAAACAATGCCATTGCCAATTCCAGGAAAAAAATCTGTCTTTATACATTTAAAAAACAACACACGCACCAAAACACACATTGTTTTTCTGATGCCAACATTAACAGTTCACTGTGACACCACTTGTTTACGTTGGAGTGGAAGACTAACAGCTGAAAATAGATTAGAACATTGCTATCTAGCGGTCTGGGTTTAAACACAACACAAAAAACGAACCGCTGAACTATTAATTAAACCTAATACTGTGCTTAAGGCAAGTGTTACAGTATCACATTACATTGTGAGGCCCATGTGTATCAAGTGTACACTCTACTGTTATTTTAAGGGGAAACCAAATGTGACTTTTATAACGTGACTTTTTATAAAAGACCTTTATCACGACCAGCGAGGTGGCAAACACATGCGATTATGTCATGCACATGATCTGACAACGTAACTATTTTCACCCTCTGAGCAGGAAGTTGGCTCTCCGTGCAACGTTAGGCTATTTGTAATGTTTACTATGTGACCTTTTTGCTGTCTCATCGCCCATACATATACCTTGTGTATTTATAATTACTAAAGCACAAGATTCTAAAGCTAAATAACAAAAATTATCCAAACTACAGCCTCATAAAAACCTGGGGGCAGCACTACTGTTAACCATAATACATCTACAAATACTACCTGAAGTTCACATCTAATGGGTGTAGAATTTAGTGTGGATTTTATATACATTATATTGTTATAATGAAATAGAAATACGCCTTGTAGCATATGAGGAACAATAAATGCTGTCTTTTACTGTATTGATAGCAGATGGAGAGTGTACTGTCTTACCGCATTAGTAATGTCGTAGACGATAATTGCTGCTTGAGCTCCTCTGTAGTACATGGGGGCCAAACTGTGGTATCGCTCCTGTCCAGCAGTATCCCAAATCTCAAACTTTACTGTCGTATCATCCAAGCATACTGTCTGTGTGAGGAATGCAGCTAAACATGGAGGGAAAAATAAACTCATATTAGATAGCATTGTACATAACGCTACATTTCATTTGACGCACAATAATAGCCACTTCGTTATAAATACGTATTTTCTGAATTCTGCAGTTAGATTGTCTATGGAATCTCTTTTGGTAAAGAAATAAAATGTCAAATTTTAATCAACCAAAATCTAAATCAACATCTATTTTATGCAAGGCTGGACAAATTAAGGGATTTATTTAATGCAATGTAAACATTATCGTATGCATATACAAGTCTGCCACAGAGTCTAACGGCATAAACAGGATAACATCCTGTAGATAATTTATTTTATAATTATTAATTATAGTTATGATTAACATCACTGATTTGTTTTCATTCAGTTATTCCTTTAATTATTCACTTTTACCAGTGCGTTTGTTGGAATAAACATTTGCTAGTTTGCAAATCGTAGTAGAAGTCAATGTCATTATTCGCATTGTATACCGCATCTCTATGGGCCAGCTCACTCCTTGTATTACAATGCGTTTTGGAGATCATATCATGTGGATGTATTTAACCACATGAAAGTCAAGTGAAAGGACACCCAGGATTATGTTTCAATTATAATCAAATCACTCAACTCACACTTGGAGATCGTCTGAGACAGATCTCAGATACCTATAACATAAGTGTAACCGAAATGTGTTATTGTTATCCAGAAATGGATCTGCCAAGCTCTGGCTTGCAGGTAAGATTTTAAACAAGGAAGTGAAAGATGGAGGATACGTCACGTATTTCAGGCTGATAAAAATGTTCAAGCCAAGCTTGCTAACTCATGTTGTAGCAGGGAAAAGACTAAACAAAAGGCTCTAAGAATTCTGACATAGTTTTGGTGATACTGCTCAGGTTGACAGTGTGTGATTTCCTGCTCTTCTTTGAGTTAAGCACATATGTGAGCAAAAAGCATAAACCTTTTACTGCACAACTGCAAGCACTTACCTCAACAGCCTTTTCTATACAGGTCAAAACATTAACAAACAAAACATAACTGCTCTGCTACAAATTCTCATGTGAAGAAAGCCGCTGTTGTGCTGTCTGCGTTATCTTGGCATGTTTGAGAGGTGTAAATTGTTTACATAGCAAGAGGTTCTCACCCACTCATTGCTCACTAGCAGCTCAACACAGTCACAACACTGGACACACAAAGAGCCAATCCAGGCCATCACCCACCTCCAATAGTGCTCTCCTGGTACTCGTGGAACTGTCCTTTGACAAATCGAAGGACCAGACTGGACTTGCCCACTGCTGATTCTCCGAGAAGAACTAGTTTAAACTGGCAGATTTTATTCCCTGCGGCCGGCCCGTTCGGTCGACCTGCCATAGTGCCTAAAAGATTCTCTGCTGGGGAGATGTGCTCAAACCTGGGCCGCAGGCCACAGGATCAGAGAGAGGAGCCGAAAGACTGGAGGTCCTGAGTTATGACTGGTCAGGATAAACCGTCTAGCCCAGAGTCACAGGTGATGTCCCTAAATAATGAGGAGAAATGTGGAAAAGTCAATAATTTAACCATCAATAGAGATATTACTTTACTTACTACCGACAAAAATTGATTATGAATAAAATGTAATACAGAACAAGTTAAATAAATGTTACTTGTATTTAACAATTAGACATCCAGGAAGCTAAGACAAACTAGTAGGCATGAACTATGGAGTGTGAATCATGTTGATATGGGTAGACAACTCTGCAAATAAATAGCTGATGCAAAAAATAGCAAATGTCTGGATTTGACTATTGCTGTCCTAAAAAACATTTTGTTGTGCTGTCAGTAATCAACTCAACAGCAAAATTAAAGCTTTGGACTGTGCGGAGTGGTTTAGGGGCTACCTGCTTTGCTACCAGGGCCACTAGCCTCTCTTAGCAGAATACTAGGAGGCTTAATACTACAGTGCAGGCACAGGTTAGCCAAAGTTTTACAGAGGTGGTCTAACTCAAGGTTCGACCACCTCTGTAAAATGTATGTATGATGTAGTACATGCTGTTGCCGCATAGCAGGTTTTTCTTTTAAAGAGAAGAAATAATGGCGTGTAAAAGGCCGTGTTTTAGCTGCTACCACTGGAGAGGTTGTGTTTTTGTGTCTTCAGTAAGTTAAACACAAAGCTGTGCTATGGACTGTAACCTCAAGACGTCAACGCTTCTGCTGGGAACTCTGAACGTCACAGCATTTGGCAGGTTGCCTTTACTGATAGCCTACATTTAGCAACAAAAAAATGGGTCCGGGCGTAGATGTGCCTGATATGTTAAACTGACATCTATATGTGTCACATTCATGTTCCCGTTCTTATTCAATTTACCGTACTTGTAACCTGAATGTTTGATAATGTTCCTATAATGCTGATCTAGTTGTGGCCTCAATGTAATATGCTTTATAAGCTTTTTCTGGCAATAGCAAGTGTGTTCACACAAATCATTGTCTGCCTACAACTTGCTGAAGACATTAACTTTAGCCAAGTCTGTAACAAACCCAGCAGTCCAGCCAAGCCCACCAGTGACCCAGCAGGAGGCACAATAAACAAGAAGGTGCTGAAGCTACAACACAGTTTGCTACATGATCTGCTGGGCGAGAAGCTATGTTTCCGCAGTTTCCAACCACACTTACCAGGAGACTTATCAATTCCTCTTTACAAACAAGGTGATTAATTGGCTCTGTCTGTAAAATGCTCACGGTCAGAGGTACAAGTTTCCCGACAACTGGGAAAATCTGGCACCTAGTTGGGAAATACTGCCCCTTCCCGAGACATACTTTTGTGACTTGTTGTCTAGTTGACTTCTGGGCAGTCACTAAAGTGGACAAAGGTATACAGCTACCAAGACGAGCTATTCCTCCACTTGTAAGGTGTATCCAGAAGCATCCAGAAGTACCATACTGTATAAACACAGGAACAGATAAACAGGAGATGGCAATCGGCCAAGCTACATGTCGGTCACACACAGGAGTAAATACCGGTGTGATGAACGTTTTCTGCTGTCGATCAAGTTTTAGTCCTTCTCTTCTCCTCTCATGTCCATGTCCTAGTGAGGAACTGAAGACGCCTGCTGCGCACTTCTAACTGACGAGATGAAAAACGAAACCATTAAATGTGACAGACTAAGTCTGACTCATAAACAAGAAGGAACTTCCCTAAACTGATTAAATAGCTGCAGCAGACTCAACCGATATGCCCTCAAGCCTAGTTAGCTGAAGCTAGAACCAGAGAGAGAGAGAGAAAGTCCAGCTACCTGACCTGAAACCTGCTCTTAACCAACAAACAATTCGACTTATTTTGTGTTGTACACTTAAGGTTGGACAACGGCTATCTAGCTCACTGCTAAGACCAGAAATTAAACCGACAAATCAGCTTAACACATCTCCATAAACTTTTGTTTTCTCCATAAACGTTTCCGATGACTCGATATGACTCTGCGTTACTTCTCATTCCTGAGGCTAAGCTAATTAGCTTAGCGTAGCTAGCCTAACGTAGACAGGCAAGCTAACTCACTGGGCACACCCACAGCAGCCAGCCCCGTGAAATACATTCAGATATCACATTTGGATATATAAACAACAGGGTAAATTCATATACGAGAGGGCCAGAGGCTCGACAGTGTCGGTTTACGGCTGTCATCGCTGGCTAACGCCGCTAATGTTAGCTAGCGTGCTAACCGTCCGCTCCGCTCGAGGAAGGCGCGAGCCGGCAATCGTTTTAGACTTACCCCCCAAGCGTACAAACCCGCTCACCTCAGCGATGTATCTGCGCGTTATTTAAGCAGCGGTGAATATATCGTCCTCGTTCGGTCTCTCTGCTTCTTCCCTGTCAAAACATGACGGCTTGCGGCGTTTACTCTGGCCTTCGATGCGTTTCCGACCCACATCCGGATACGGAGAGCTCGGGTGATCTGTGACGGAGCGGCTGCGCTCCAATCGCGCGCCCGCACACTGCACACTAGCTACGTAGTGAACAAGAGTGAGGGGAAGTGCCCAAACCCACAGCACAGCAAAACAACGCCAGGGTGATTTATGATTCAAGTAATAATAAACACAGTAGGCAAAAAACTCACCTTGAGTATGAGATTAAAGTGTAGTTAGTCTTTAATAGCATATAACCGTCATTAGATAACCCGTGAGTGGACAGAAGTGGGTGGAGTAGCCTCTAAAAATACTTTTACTTTTACTTTTTGAGCCTACGAGAGCCCAAACCCCACCCAACCCGAGAAAGATTTACAGCTAGTACCTTCTAGAACTACCTAGTGCCATTGTACTAGTGAACTAGGTAGTGAACTAGCGAGACAAGGAGTGATACAATAGGCTGCAGCAGCAAACACCAGCAGAAAGCCACATACAGAAGCACTAGTCTATTCGGGGGTTTGGGTTAGGGGGTGGAGTCACCACTAGCCACAGCCCTCAAACTCATGATGACTCCGCCTCACACACAAACAACACAACACCACACCCCACCATACATACCCAGACTAACACAGACACCACATATACTCTACTTTAATGATCACCAAGCAACAGAAACCACATAACCAGTAAACCATAACTCTTATTTATTATTAAAACTCAACTTAAAAATCTGTAATGCAGCTTCTACCAGTAAACACGATGATTCCAGATCCCTGCTTTGCAGCCTTTACTAGTCATAATATCAAATAAACAGATCTATAAAGCTATTTTTGCTTGTTATATTGCGAGGAAGGCACACTCATAATGCAATTCTAATATGTTTCCATTGACTTACATGGCATTCAGTCCTCTCCTATCTATAGTTCAGCTTTTCCTAGTAAAAACCCAATTAAATTTACATTACTGAGATAAACTGTTCCTTTATGTGGGATAGGTAATTGTTCTGGCCCGTAATGAATATATCCCTGCAGTCTTAAATATCCCTCTGGAATAAGTGAGAGAGTAGCTAACTTCAGACTAGTATGGAGCGCTTCATTTAAATGGTTTATCGTTATTACAGGTGTGTTTTTTAGCCACCTGTCCATAATGAAAAACAAACATGGTATCTGCAGATGAGTACTACATTGTGGGGTGTAATGCGGAGGATAAGGTAGTGCCGGTATGGCTGTTCTTTTTCATGAAATCATGTTTTAAAAGGTGTATTTGTGTAGATATGTGATAGATATCTATAGAACAGGGTGGGGTGAAAGGGGGGTAACAAAGAAGTAGGCAGATGGACTACAGTATGTAATTGTAGAACTCCAGAGTGCACCTATATGGTAAGTAGAACTGATGAAATGGTTACATTGGTATGTATACGTGTAACGGTTGATAACGTGCACTTGACTATCGCGCATGCGCGCTGAGCTGAGCTCTGCGCGGGACGAAGGAGCTAGTTGTAGCCTAGCCTCCCGTCTGATGCAGCTGCTTCTAAATTACTCCGGACAGTAATGGTGAGATCTGTGGTTGCTTGGGCCAATAAACACCACTTCTACCCCGCATGCAGTGTGTCCTGGATGTGTATCTTTAGAGATACTCTTACATACGGTACGGTATATATATATACATATATATGTACACACACACATACAAATATAACCATTTTATCAGTTCCACTTACCATGTAGGTGCACTTTGGAGTTTTACATATATACTGTATTATATATATGT
>JAMWET010001976.1:0-80000 GCA_024036415.1 Prochilodus magdalenae | reverse complement strand
TCTAAGTCACTCCATGACAGTCTGGAACCACACTTTTGCAGTCTGTGGCGACACTGACCTGGTGTTAAGGGCAGTCTTCTGTGTGCATGTAGTTCTGCCTGGTACAGCCATCTGCCAATGGTGCTGGCACTAACAGGGTGACTTATGGAGGACACCACTGCTCACTGAATGTCCACCATTAGTATATAACACAGTTACGAACGTGAAACAGTTAGAGCCAGTCAGTTTTTGAGTATGGTGATGATAGACACTATTGTCCCACAATGCAATGGGAAACAGAAAGGGGGCTTCTTATGCCTGGAAAATTCTGGAAAAATGGTGGACGGTGACGCAACAGCGACTAGAGTGGTGGCGGACCAGAAATGGTGTACATTTATTTTTACATTACATTTATTTAAATCATTTATTATTAATATCACCATCATTATTATTATTATTATTATTATTATTATTATTATTATTATTATTATTATTATTATTATTATTATTATTATTCTATTGTGTGTATTAGCTTACTGTTCTCATGCTAACGTGTACTAACATTAGTGGATAGCATGTACATATACATACTGTGTAGTAGTAGAGTGTAGTACACATGATTCACTTCCTGGTACATGTACTGGTCACCCTATTTCAGTGGTAAGCAGAGCAAATGCAGATAGGGGTCAGTGAGGTTTAGTTCTTATAGGGCTCTAGGCCCCAAAGACAGGAATGGCTCCCTGGAAACACATTTTTAAATAAACTGAGGCTCACATGAGTGAGCAGTGTCAAGTGTTTTTGTTGTCATTCCGCAATATAACTTAAATACACTGGAACCCAATGTTATTCTTCAGGGCTCATGGTGGAACACGCAACAAGGGCACACTGTACAAGACTACATAGAGAGAGAGCAGATACACTGGCATGAAACAAGAGCATACGATGTACAATACACCAGACAACAAATGCACAGGACCTAAAAGCACACGGGATGGGCATTTAGCATATATTATAAATACATGGAATATTATATATATTGTGGCCCTGCCCGGGGAGGGGCCGAGCACACTCACTGGGAAACCTCAACAAGACACAAATACACACACACCAACACACCAACACCCACAAGTCACCTGTATTCTGCATTTACATTTAACATACCAAAGAAATCAAAAACACAACATAATCCAGCTTACTTAGCCCTCTCTATGGGTCCTCCAACTGTGCGTGGTCAGTGGGGAGCATGTGCTTACTTCTGGAGGGGCAAGCAACACAATATATATATATTTATATATATATATATAAATATATATATAAACATATATATATTTATATATATATATATATAAATATATATACACACAGTAAATATAACTCCTTGTATTTACACTTGTCCATTTTATCAGCTCCACCCACCACATAGGAGAACTTTGTAGGTATAGATGAAAGTCAAGTCAAAGTCTTTCTACAGTTACAGACCATCTGTTTTCCCACAGGACCTCCACAGAGCAGGTATTATGTGGGTGGTGGATCATTCTCAGCACAGTGACACTGACTTGGTGGTGAAGTGTTAGTGTGTTTTATGCCAGTGTGAGTGGATTAGACCCATCAGTGCTGCTGGAGCGAAAAGCGAAAGAAATCAGAGTAAGAGTATACATGCTCTGGGAAACCCTGGAGAGTGTGCAGCTCTGTTAGATGAGAAGCTGTTTGCCATGTGTTTGTTATCTGTTTATGGTTTTGAGAAATGTTTTTTTCTCTGTGGTCATAATGGATGGAGAATAAAAGGACTGTATTTGTGTTGTAGACATTGTGACCCCTGGTTACTATCACCACCACTGTAAAGGAATCTGAGTCAGTGAACAGTGAACCACTTCACATCAGACCACTCTTCACATCAGACCACTCTTCACATCAGACCACTCTTCACATCAGACCACTCTTCACCTCAGACCACTCGGCACCTCAGACCACTCTTCACATCAGACCATGCTTCGCCTCAGACCATGCTTCACATCAGATCACTCTTCACCTCAGACCACTCTTCACATCAGACCATGCTTCACATCAGATCACTCTTCACCTCAGACCACTCTTCACATCAGACCATGCTTCACATCAGATCACTCTTCACCTCAGACCACTCCTCACCTCAGACCACTCCTCACCTCAGACCACTCTTCACCTCAGACCACTCCTCACATCAGACCATTTTTCACATCAGACCACTCTCCACATTAGGCCACTTCTCACATCAGACCACTCCTCATATCAGACCACTCTTCACATCAGACCACTCTTCACATCAGGCCACCCTTCACCTCACACCACTCTCCACATCAGGCCACTTCTCACATCAGACCACTCCTCACATCAGACCACTCCTCACATCAGACCATTTTTCACATCAGACCACTCTCCACATTAGGCCACTTCTCACATCAGACCACTCTTCACATCAGACCACTCCTCACCTCAGACCACTCTTCACCTCAGACCACTCTTCACATCAGACCACTCTTCACATCAGACCACTCTTCACATCAGACCACTCCTCACCTCAGACCACTCTTCACCTCAGACCACTCCTCACATCAGACCACTCTTCACATCAGGACCACTCTTCACATCAGACCACTCTTCACATCAGACCACTCTTCACCTCAGACCACTCGGCACCTCAGACCACTCTTCACATCAGACCATGCTTCGCCTCAGACCATGCTTCACATCAGATCACTCTTCACCTCAGACCACTCTTCACATCAGACCATGCTTCACATCAGATCACTCTTCACCTCAGACCACTCTTCACATCAGACCATGCTTCACATCAGATCACTCTTCACCTCAGACCACTCCTCACCTCAGACCACTCCTCACCTCAGACCACTCTTCACCTCAGACCACTCCTCACATCAGACCATTTTTCACATCAGACCACTCTCCACATTAGGCCACTTCTCACATCAGACCACTCCTCATATCAGACCACTCTTCACATCAGACCACTCTTCACATCAGGCCACCCTTCACCTCACACCACTCTCCACATCAGGCCACTTCTCACATCAGACCACTCCTCACATCAGACCACTCCTCACATCAGACCATTTTTCACATCAGACCACTCTCCACATTAGGCCACTTCTCACATCAGACCACTCCTCACATCAGACCACTCTTCACATCAGACCACTCCTCACCTCAGACCACTCTTCACCTCAGACCACTCTTCACATCAGACCACTCTTCACATCAGACCACTCTTCACATCAGACCACTCTCTTTACCTCAGATCACTCTTCACATCAGACCACTCTTCACATCAGACCACTCTTCACCTCAGACCACTCTTCACATCAGACCACTCTTCACATCAGACCAATGACTGAATGTTGCTTAATTGGTGGAATTCCTTTTACAAGCTTCAAAGTTTCCTCCAGAGCAGCCAAAGTGCAGCTTCGTACTGACATGCTAGTAGGAATCCCAGAGGGGAGCTAGCAGATATGAACGTTACGCTGCATGTGGGATTGTTTGTTTTGCTGTTTATGACCCAGAATGAAGGCCCAGCTCTGAGAGTCATGGTTCGACACTGGCTTTGATTAATTATTGATTTCAGCTCATCATTTCTTTCAGCCCTGACTTCTCTTCTTCTTTTTTTTACTTTCAATCGTTTACTCTCTCACTTTGCAGCTCCTCTTTATGAGGGCTTCTCTCCATCTTTTCCTTCTAGCTGTCCGCTCTCTGGGGACGATGGTAAATGTTGGATAAGCTGTCTTATTGCTGTCTGACCTTTTCGTAGTTGTAGTTAGTGACCAGAGGAAGGAGCAGAGAGAGAGAGAGAGAGAGAGAGAGAGAGAGAGAGAGAGAGACAGAGAGAGAGAGAGAGAGAGGGGGGCAAGGGGGAAATGATTTGAAGAAAGAGCTAGGGCTGTGAAATTAGACAGACAGAATAAGAGAGAACAACTGGCAGAAAAGGAAGAGAGAGAAAGAGAGCCATCTGTTCCAACTAAACGGGGGCTACCCTTCCTGTGGTCCCCCTCTTCCTGAAACTGGTAGATGAGGAATGGCGTTGAGGGAAGTTACATGTGCACGGCAACAGATTCAACTATTGTAATTATACACCTACATAGTCGTGTGCAAGAGTTTGAGTGTCTTGTAGGCATTTAAAGTGAATATCATCCTCTACAGACAGAAACGACAGAAGCTCTGAATGATAAGCTAGGGAGGGAGAGGACATATACGTCTTCCCAGTTTCACTTCATTTATTTTATGTCTCTATGTAACACAACAAAAGCAGGCCCAATTATTGTCAGAATTGTTTTTTATTTAGCACTTTGGCATCAGCTTTGACCAGCAGGTGGTGCCTGTTTTTTCCTTCTCTCACTAATAATGAATTAATTAGCATGCTATATGAGCTTTGACCACAAGGGGGCGCTCACAAACTGGAGAGGTTATAATGGTAAATGGTGAGATACGAACAATTACTTAAGTCTCATACTGAAAAACTATTATTGCAGCAACATAAGAATTACTCCTTGTGAAAAATTCAGTAGTGAAACTCAGAACTCTGGGAAAACAGGACTGGTTCTAGACGTTTCAGTGAAGAAAATAAGCTCCCTGAACAAACAATGACTCATCTGTGACTGAAACATACCTGACAGTGTGTAATACCTCCACAAGCACCAATAAAAAAAGTTTCTGGATGTAGGCCACATTAATGTTCAGGCACTCTTGCTCTTAGCATGCTAACTAGCATTAGTGGATGCCTTCCCTGGCGTTTTACTGGTTGTTCCAGGTAGTCCCACAGATTACCAAAAGGATTCAAATCTGAGGACTTTGCGGAACTGTTCAGATGTGTGAATGCTCCTGAATGTCCATCATCCAAGCAGTCTCATTTGCAACCCTGTGAACGTGAGAACTGTAATCTTGGAATACCTGGATTGGAATATTATGTTCCTCTGTAAGGTGATGATAAGCAAGAGGCAAATCCTGGTTTTCCAGCAGCTCACTGTAGAAACGTGTACTGTGGCCTCAACCAAGGAACCCATTTCCATGTCATTAAAACACCCACAGAACTTCACAGAGGAGACTCACGTCTTGTCTTGGAGGTCATATATACTGGGTTCATATACAGTATATTGTAGCTGAGAAAAGAAAAAACAAAGAAAACAAATATCTCCAAAAACCTCATTTCACTTTAATGTAAATCAATGGAACCAGACATTTTTCCAAACTGGGCCATTTCTGTTGGTCCATTCATAATGAGATTCTCACTCTCACTCAGTGAGAATATATTTGGATATATATATTCCGCTGCATCACTCTCCCATACAGCATCTCCTTGTGTAAAGTGTGCCGAATAGTTGAAGGATGCACAGTGACTCCATCAGCAGCAAGATCATGTTGTAGGTCTTTGGTGCTGGTCTGTGGGTTGACTCTGACTGTTCTCAACATCCTTCGCTTCTGTTTATTCGAGATTTTTCTTGGTCTGCCACTTCGAGCCTTGACTTGAACTGTGCCTGTGGTCTTCCATTTTCTCACAATGTTTCTCACAGTGGAGACTGAAAGCTGAAATCTCTGAGAGAGCTTTCTGTATCCCCTAAACCATGACGGTGAACAATCTTTGTTTTCAGGTCATTTGAAGTTGTTTGCTGCGACTCTTCAGAGAAGATGCAAAGAGGAGAAACACTGACAATTGCCCCCCTTAAATACCCTTCCTCATAATTAGAGTCACCTGTGTATGGAGGTCAAGGGTCACTGAACTTACCAAACCAAATTTGAGTTCCAGTAATTAGTTCTAAAGGTTTTGAAATCAATAAAATGACAACGGTGCCCAAATTTATGCACCTGCCTACTTTTGTTTAACCAATTATTGCACACTTTCTGTAAATCATATAAACTTCATTTCACTTCTCAAATATCACTGTGTTTGTCCCCTATATGATATATTTAATGCAATTTTTTTATCCAAACAATCAATGCTTTATAAAGGTAAATCAGGAAAATTAACAACGCTGCCCAAACTTTCCCACCCCACTGTATATATATATATACCCCGAACATTATATATAGTGTTTTATCTCCGTGAATTATGTTCTGGGTATATATATATATATATATATATATATATATATATATATATATATATATATATATATATATATATATATATATATATAATATAGCATATTGGAGGACACCTGTATAACAGATATAACAGTCAAAACACACACACACAAAAAATTGTCTTCTGATTGTAGACCATAAATCTCTGCATACAGCTGTAGGTGGAGCTTAGAAAGTGGACAGTGAAGAGAAGCACAAGTGAGAGATTGTTAGTTTGGTGGGCAGTGACAGTAAATCTGCATCTGAAGCTCTAAATACAACGAAGAATTGAAATTCCCATTACTGTGTTCCCCTTTCATGGAGATGAGACACTTAGGTTTTTGGGAGGGTATTCATTCTATCCGTCAGGGTTTGTTGACTTTTTATAGTGTGTGTTTGTGCGTGCGTGTGTGCTTAACGTCTCGCTCCTTCTGCTTATCCCCCTAATCCCTTCGCAGCAGCTTTTCATTTCGTAAAGCTTTGATGAGGACAAGAAATGATGGACAAAGAGAGAGAGAGAGAGAGAGAGAGGGCGGGACATGGTACTAGTTTGCCTTGAATGGAGCCGATTGAACATCTGATTGAAACGTTTTCATTAGGAATCAAACGCCCAGCCAGGCGCTCAACAAACAGAGCGCTGGTTTCTTATGGCCGAGCCTACTGCACCACAGCTGATCCTCGATTATTAAATAATCACTGTATCCAGTAATGAATTCAGCATTAAACTGGTTATTAATTAAAACTAAATGAGCAAATTATTTATGTCATGCATTAATTCTTATCATACAGTATTCATGTCTTCCAATAAATGAATATAAATTAATTCACTTCTTTTGAATCTACAGTGCATTAAAGGGCACTAAAGCGGTAGAAATGATTTCAATGGCCCTTTATTAGTAACCCGACCTCATGCTTCCACCCACCGGCTACTTAATGCCTCATAGGTTAGTGTATGTGATGTTGTTTCAGAAACATCATTGCTGTGTTCACTGGTAATCCTGAATCACCATCACAGAAAACCTATACGTCATCAATGTTTAAATTTCAACTCAACTTTATTGAACACAGATATATATCATATGTGTGTGTGTATATATATATATATATATATATATATATATATATATATATATATGTATATATACAGTGAGGAAAATAAGTATTTGAACACCCTGCGACCGAGTTCTCCCGCTTAGAAATCATATAACAGTCATTACTGTAGGCTCAGGGAATCAAACCAGCAACCCTCCGGTCACAAGGCTGGTTCCCTAACCTCCAGCCCACGACTGCCCACAAAGTGCTGCGTTGGCCGGGAAACGACCCCGGGTTAACTGCTTCTAAGGCATCTATGCTAACCACTATACCACCAACAATGCCGGAGCTGTTAGCAGCTATCTGTTGTGCTGGTTCCAGAAATGGTCACCTGATGAAGAGAGCCAGCTTGGCTTCTTGGCAGGTTAGATTTTGATCTAGCTAAGTCAGAGGCAGTCAAGCATTAGCCAGTCCTCGGGGGTTTGAGGAGGTGAAGAGCTTCAGTGGAATGATGTCCTACGACTGAAGGTTCACAAAGGACTTCTCAAGAATCCTCGGTCCTCCCAGTTACAAGGGCCAGTAGGATCTTCTTGACTCTGTTGCAGGCACTTGGGTTCCAGTTCTCATCCAACCGGACCTTTAGTAAAAAAGCAGTGCCGCCATCAGAGATGTGTTGACTCAAGATTTGTGTTCACTTGGAATGGCAAAGGTGAAAGGTGAAGATTCCACCAGGACAATTTTGGTTCCTGTTATTCTCCTACAGGCAAAGACATTAACTCTGGGGGCCGTCTGAAGGTGGGAGTGATGCCCCCTTCCCTTAATTTATTGGTTCCTTTCACCTGTTTTTTTTTTGTCAGCTTTACATTCTTTGGAAAGGCCATGTGGGTATATAATATTTCCAATATCTGAACTGGCTAGCCTTTAAAATATGAATCTGGATCTTTAATGCTGATCAGGCATCAGACTCTACTGTAGGACCTTTACTCTGTGTTATCTGAGTGCTCATGTTTAATTTTTGTAAACTGGTTCTAACTGCTTTATCCAGTCCAGTGAAGAGGAGGATGGGTTCCCCGTTCTGGTCTTGTTTCCTCTGAATGGTTCTTCTCTGGCCCGGTTCTTCTTTTCCTCCTGCTCTCAGGTAGTTTCTTATTTTGAGTCTAGATTCCCTACAGTGTTTCTTCTTTGTGCTTCTGGAGTTTCTCCGTTTCCATCTTAGCACCCCTCAGTGGTTCTTCCTTATGCTCTTAGGTAGTTTCTAATTTTGAGTCTTGGTTCTTCTAGCGATTCTTCCACATGCATATATATGGAGTTTTTTCATTTGCTCTTAGGACGGCTGTCCCTTTGAAGCACATGTTCTCTCAGTGGTTCTTTCTCATGCTCTTCGAGGGTTTGCTTCTTCTTGGTTCCGCTTGGTGTTCTTTCTTCATAGCAGGTTTCTTCTTTTGAGTCTTGGTTATTCTAAGCAGTTCTCCAGCATGCTCCTAGGGAGTCTCTTCATTTGAGTCTTATTTCTTCTCAGAGGTTTGTCCTCATGCTCTTAGGGAGTTTCTTCTTTTGAGTCTTGGTTCTTTGCTATGGGTCTTCCAGCTCCTAGGGAGGTCCTCCTTTTGAATCTCGTTTCTTCTCTTCCTTCTGCTCCAGGAGGCTCTAGGAGAGTTTCTCATTTTGAGCCTTGGTTCTTCTCTGTGGATGTTTCAAGCTCTTGGGGAGTTTCTCTTTTTTATGATTGGTTCTTTTTTGTGGTTCTTCTGCATTCTCCTTTCTCCTTTTGAGTCTTGGTTCTTGCCTGTGGCTGTTCCTCATGCTCTGTAAGTGTTGCCTCTTTTGAGTCTTGGTTCGTCTCTGAGGTTGTTCTAAGTTCTTAGGAAGTTTCTCGTTTAGATGCTTGGTTCTTCTCTGTGGTTCTTCTGCATGCTCTTAGAGAATTTCTCTTTTCAAGTCTTGGTTCTTGCCTGTGGCTGTTCCTCATTCTCTGTAAGTGCTGCCTCTTTTGAGTCTTGGTTCTTCTCTGGGGTTGTTCTAAGCTCTAAGGAAGTTTCTCGTTTAGATACATGGTTCCTCTCTGTGGCTGTTCCCCATGTTCTGTAGGGACTGCACCTTTTGAACCATGCCTCTTTTCTGGGGTTGTACCAAGCTCTTAGGGTGTTTCTTATTTAGATGCATAGTTGTTCTCAGTGGTTCTTCTGCATGCTCTTAGAGAATTTCTCCTTTCGAGTCTTGGTTCCTGCCTGAGGCTGTTCTTCATGCTCTGTAGGTGTTGCCCTTTTTGAGCCTTGGTTCTTCTCTGGGGTTCTTCTGCATGCTCTTAGGGAATTTCTCATTTTGAGTCTTGGTTCTTGCCTGTGACTGTTCCTCATGCTCTGTAAGTGCTGCCTCTTTTAAGCCTTGGCTCTTTTCTGGGGTGTTCCAGGCTCTTGGGGAATTTCTCATTTTGATGCTTGGTTCTTCTCTGTGGTTCTTCTGCATGCTCTTAGAGAATTTCTCATTTTTAGTCTTGGTTCTTGCCTGTGACTGTTCCTCATGCTCTGTAGGGGCTGCTCCTTTTGAGCCTTGGTTCTTCTCTGGGGTTGTACCAAGTTCTTGGGGAATTTCTCATTTAGAGGCTTGGTTCTTCTCGGTGGTATTTCTGCATGCTCTTAGAGAATTTCTCCTTTTGAGTCTTGGTTCTTCTCTGGGGTTGTTCCAAGCTCTTAGCAAGTTTCTCATTTAGATGCATAGTTGTTCTTGGTGGTTCTTCTGCATGCTCTTAGAGAATTTCTCCTTTCGAGTCTTGGTTCTTGCCTGTGGCTGTTCCTCATGCTCTATAGGGACTGCACCTTTTGAACCTTGCCTCTTTTCTGGGGTTGTACCAAGCTCTTAGGGAGGTTCTTGTTTAGATGCACGGTTCTTCTCTGGGGTTCTTCTGCATGCTCTTAGAGAATTTCTCCTTTTGAGTCTTGGTTCTTGCCTAAGGCTGTTCTTCATGCTCTGTAGGTGTTGCTCCTTTTGAGCCTTGGTTCTTCTCTGGGGTTCTTCTGCATGCTCTTAGAGAATTTCTCATTTTTAGTCTTGGTTCTTGCCTGAGGCTGTTCCTCATGCTATGTAGGGGCTGCCCCTTGTGAGCTTTGGTTCTTCTCTGGGGTTGTACCAAACTCTTAGGGAATTCCTCTTTTTGATGCTTGGTTCTTCTCGGTGGTTCTTCTGCATGCTCTTAGAGAATTTCACTGTTTGAGTCTTGGTTCTTGCCTGTGGTTGTTGATCATGCTCTCTAGGTGCTCCCCCGTTTGAGTCTTGTTTCCCATGTTCTTCGTGCTATTAGATGAATCACATGAATGTAATCATTTGGAAATGAATGGTGTGGTACTTGCTTTGCGTTCAGTGGTTATGATGGTTTACCCTGGAGGAATGGTGGTGGGTTGTCAAGGACATTGTTGCCACGCAAACAGCAGTGGTTTTTGTGTGTGTGTGTGTGTGGGTGTGTGTGTGGGTGTGTGTGTGCAGCACTTGTACATTTTTCTATGAGCCCTATACTTCATTCATGCTACTCACTCAATGCATAACCTAACGTGTACAGAGTTGGTGTGTGAGAACATGTGTGTTTCCAAAGCTGCGAGTGCAAATCTGCGAGTGCATGCTCGTGTATCTCTTATCTCATTGGCCGTGTACCATTGGAGTAGATGAAAAGTGGGTGTGGGGAAGGAGATAGAGGGGAGGGGGGGAGAGAGACAGCCAGAGACAGAGGGAGAGAGAGAGTGATGGGTGGAGAGCGGAGAGAAAGCAACTGTTCTGGCTCAGCAGCTATTCAACAGTGAACAGAAAGAAACAGAGAGCAGAAAAAGGAGAGAGAAACAGAGAGAAGCTGCTTGCGCGAGAGGAAAGCGCTCGGCAGTACAGAGCTCTACAGCGGATTTACCTTTAGTGCACAGGTGAGACGGAGAAGGTCTGCCCTGCTCGAGAAAGAAAGAGATAGAGGCTGAAGGAAAGCCACATTCGGTGGAGCAACAGAAGGAACAAGTGACCACTTCGCCAATGAATGGAAGACAGAAGACAATGGAGAACATAGAAATGGTGGATGGAACAGAGAGATAAAGGAAATGTCCTGGGACGATTTTGAACAGCAAGACTTGAGTCTGTTGCTTCAGGACCTGAAGTCATCTGGAATTTGATTCCTTCCACTCCACCTTTCCACTCCAATTTACAACTAGAGTTCGGACTCCAGGAGTAACGGAGTAACCCCTCGCCGTATGGGGGACGCCCTGATGGCCCCCAGCCAGCCACGGCTTGGGATGGAGTGAGAGAAAGAGAGAAATTTAAATAAGAGAGGACGCTTTCTGGAAACGTGGTAACTCTGGAAGCCCAGCGCCATGCCGGTGATGAAGGGGCTCCTGGCCCCCCAAAACACCTTCCTGGATACCATTGCTACGCGCTTCGATGGAACCCGTAAGTGACATGGGATACATATACACGACTGCTTGCTTAAATACCTGGTCAGGATGTGGGGTCAATGTATACTGTACAAATCATTGTTGTCCAGAGGGAAACAAGCATCCCCAAAACGCCAGCTTTACAGGAGAGGGCAAAGACCAAATTTAATTTGAATGTAAGTCTATAGAACCAGACTTTTTCCCAAGCGATTTTGGGCCATTTCTGTTGGTCCATTTATCACAAAATTTCCACAGGGTGTAAACAGCAGCTGCTGTGTTCAAATGACGCATAAAAGTGAAAATCGACAAAAATGAAGATACATGGTTTTCTTTGGACAGTGACCATATGTGTGTTTATACACTTACAGCCGTCATATTCTTCAGTGTGCTATCTCAGATAACCTCCGTCTGTTGTTCTCCGCCTGCCGTTCTGAGATGTCACATCGAATTACCCAATACAACTTCAAAAATGATTAAAATATAAAATCTTACAGTTTATCACCATTAAAGGGAACATATCGCCGCTGTCCAAACAAAAACATGTATCTCCATTTTTGTGGATTTTTACTTTTATCCCTCATTTGATCACATCAGATGATATTTACACTATGAGCAAATTTCATAAAGAATGGACCAACAGAAACGGCCCATAACTGCTTGGAAAGACGTCTGGTTCCATAGACTTCCATTCAAACTAAATGAGGTTTTTAGCCTCTCCTGTAAAGTTCCCGTTTTGGAGATACCTGTTTTTCTCTGCACAGCAGGGTTTTCTAATGACAGGAACAAGATAACATGACCTGTCCTTCTACAAATGTTCCAGTCCTGCATCTGACCATAACCTTAACCTCTGGAACGAACGAGTAATGCTTTTGTGTTTTCAGTTTGAATGTATATGTGCTGTAATACTGAGCTGAGACCAGTTAGGTAGGGGCTTTTGGGGGTTCAGGACAGGAGCCAAGGAAAAGGTGAAGCATTTTATTTGCCTGCAAATTGCAAAACCATCCACTACCTGCTTCGTCTGACCATAACCACAACCTCCAAAACCAACAAGTTAATGCTATTGTCTTTTGGTTTAAAAAAAATTACATAAAAAAATAAAATTTTAAACATAAATATTTCATAAAAAGCTTTATAGATGGCAGGATCATTTTGATGATGGGTCCCCGTATTTTTCTATGGTTCTCTGAGCCAATAGACAGAACATTTTGTCCTGAGCATATATGAAAACACACTATTCTGTGTGTTGGCCAATTGCCAATTAATGGCCAATTAATACAAATGACTTATCCTTCAGGAGATATTTCTGAGGAGATTAGATGAAAGATAATCTACTTCCATAATATGGGGAAAGTATAATGGCCGATTAAAAGATCTAGAGGACATGTGGCTCCTCACAAGCACCTGGACAACCTGGTAGACCCCCAAAACTAGCATTAGATATGCCATCCAATAAACAGCACCTAAGACTTTCATCTTTAAGAGAGAGGAGAACATCAAGCTCCACTCTCACTTCAGATCTGAGACCGTCCTCAGGTGTTTCTGTCCATCCTTCTTCCACCTTGAGAGGAAACCTCAACTCTATGGAGGTCTGAAAGGAGGTGTAGCTGTTCAGGAAGCTCCTCACTGAGAAAGGGAGACAGACACAACAAACAGAGAAGCTGCTGCTGTTCTCAGAACAATGGAGGGACCACCCCCCCGAGTCCGAACCTCGACATCACTGAAAGTGTCTAGGGTTGTATGGATGGTAAGAAGAAGCAGAAAATGCTCAACCAACTTCCAAGACTGAACTTTGGAGGGGCCAGCGAGGGGCACACTGAGGTTCTGCGTAAAGTTCTCTTAATGAGTGATTTGGAACACATGCAGGATGCTCTCTGACCAAACCTGATGTCAATCAAAGCCCAAGCAGCCAACAGACCAGCTTTGGCCTCTCCTACTGTTTCTTATGAAGGCTGCGGTTTTAGTTCCCACTGACACACATACACAAACAGGCAAAAACTCATCAACCTGACTGGATCTTCTTACTGCAGTGGCGTAAGGTTTTACGTAACATCGCTCACAATCCAGCTCCGAACTCCCAGCTCGTTTAAAAAGTAAACGAGGGGCAAGTAAAGGTCCCCTTAAACACAGAACAGTCACAATCCAATTCTGTAGCGGTCCAGGTTTTTTCCTGAGTTTCCTGAATGCAAAAGACAAAGCTGAACGAGGCTTGGGGTTGCATTAATCTATATGGCTGACATCAGTCGTCATCTTATTTTGCACAGCAAATAGTATACCACTACCTCCATTACACAGACACTGAAGGACTTTCATACTTTATAGTGTATCTTTGTCTCTACCTATCTATCTGTCTATCTATCTGTCTGTCTGTCTGTCTGTCTGTCTATCTATCTATCTATCTATCTATCTATCTATCTATCTATCTATCTATCTATCTATCTGTCTGTCTGTCTCTCTGTCTATCTATCTATCTATCTATCTATCTATCTATCTATCTATCTATCTATCTATCTATCTATCTATCTATCTATCTATCTATCTGTCTGTCTGTCTGTCTGTCTCTCTGTCTGTCTCTCTGTCTATCTATCTATCTATCTGTCTGTCTGTTTATCTATCTATCTATCTATCTATCTATCTATCTATCTATCTGTCTGTCTGTCTGTCTGTCTGTCTATCTATCTATCTATCTATCTATCTATCTATCTATCTATCTATCTATCTATCTATCTGTCTGTCTGTCTGTCTGTCTGTCTCTCTGTCTATCTATCTATCTATCTATCTATCTGTCTGTCTGTCTGTCTGTCTGTCTCTCTGTCTGTCTCTCTGTCTATCTATCTATCTATCTGTCTGTCTGTTTATCTATCTATCTATCTATCTATCTATCTATCTATCTATCTATCTATATGTCTGTCTGTCTGTCTGTCTGTCTATCTATCTATCTATCTATCTATCTATCTATCTATCTATCTATCTATCTATCTATCTATTTATCTATCTATCTATCTATCTATCTATCTATCTATCTATCTATCTATCTATCTATCTATCTATCTATCTATCTATCTGTCTGTCTGTCTGTCTGTCTGTCTGTCTGTCTGTCTATCTATCTATCTAGATCTCTGCATCCCTCAAATATGTACTGTAGTGCTGAGCAGAAAGCAGTTTAGCAGGGTTGTCTTGGGTCACTGAATCAGAGTCAGGGAAAAGGTGAAGTACTATAAGTGCAAAACTCCACTTTATTTAAAAAAAAAAAATCTTTAATAGATTTTCAAAATGACAGAAGAAATTGGAACAGTATTGTATGAAGAAAGTGTACAGCTTAGCAACATCACACACAAAACGGGGAAAGAAAAAAAAGGGGGAGGAGAAGTATAATAAGGGCACGAAATGCTCATCGTTCTCTCTCTGCAGAGACGTTACACTTCCGCAATGTCCAGGTCTTTTGTGGTGTTTCTCTTTAGGCTTTTTCAGTTAGCAGGCTGGCTATATTTACATCATATCAACACACTGGTACAAGTCATTCAATTATCAGTCATCAGAGTCAGCAAGCTCCCCCTTTTCTAGAAAATTCAGGAAAACCTCCCAAATCTCTCTAAATTCCCTCATTTTACCCTTAATAAAAATTTTTTCCAACAGACAGATGGTTATTTTTTCCAATGTGAGATTGCTCTTATTCACTGTGGTAAACCAGGGGCTTCCTCTTTTTTCCAGGATCATGCTATTACCCGTTTGGCTTCAATAGGACATAAGTTAATCAGGGAGGATTCCTTTTTATGAATTCTCAAATGATCTGGAAGTATTTGAAAAATGCATAGGTTAGGACTAAGAGGAA
Source organism: Prochilodus magdalenae (assembly GCA_024036415.1). NCBI lineage: Eukaryota > Metazoa > Chordata > Actinopteri > Characiformes > Prochilodontidae > Prochilodus > Prochilodus magdalenae. Next base: position 64,649 of record JAMWET010001976.1, on the reverse strand, counting down.
CATCTTTGTCAATAATCAGTGACACTATGTGAACTCCACTTTATTTAAACCCAAGCTTGTATTTATACTCTCCGGTCACTTTAGTCCTATGTACGGATACAATTACAGGCAGCTTCATTTTATATGGACAATATACTCTAATAGTGTCAATATCTTTTTAGCACAAGTCATCTGTACTTATTATAATTTTCAGATTTGAAATTTAATTGTTGTTTCCTTTTTTTAAATTTTACAATTTCTATAGAAATCTTATTAAATTAAATTAAATTAAATTAAATTAAATTAAATTAAATTAAATTAAATTAAATTAAAATCAATACAAGGCTGTACACTATAGTGAAACACTATCAGAGGTGAGAACAGCTGTTAGCATACAGTATGTAGTCGAGTATGTATGTTCAGTATGTTCATTCAGAGTAGCTTGATACCAATTGCTCCATTCTAGAGAAACCTACCAAGACAAGACTGTTCACAGTGGTGGTGATAGGAACCAGACGTCTGCCAATTTGATGCCTCTAAAGGACTGTGACTAAGACATTGTTTTATAATGGTGTCCAGATAAGCTTTAGTTTTAAATGTTATCAAATGTACATATTAAATTCAGATGTTGTGTAGGTCCGCTGCTGGTTTTGATATTGGCTATATTTGGCCATATGACTATATTTGTGTTATAGACAGGGTGACCCCTGGTTCCACCATCATGATTCACCATCACTATAAAGAAATTTAAGTCTGTTAGTTTCTCTAAAATGAACCTTTTCACACCAGGCCTCTCTAAATTAATTTGTTTTCATTTAAAAGATTAAATTTGGCAGAAAAGATGACCTTTTATATTAAATAAAATATTACAAATATGAAATCACCATTTTTTGTAGATTTTGACTTTTGTGTATCATTTGAACACAGCAGCTACTGTTCACACTATGTGAAAATGTCAGAAAACAGAAATGGCCCAAATTCACTTGGAAAGAAGTCTGGTTCCATTGACTTACATTATAATTCAGGTTTTCGCCCTCTCCTGTAAAGCTACCATTCTGGAGGCTTGTTTCCAAAGTGTGATACTGCGTTAGCTTAGGTAGCAAGTTGTCTGATAGCCCACGTCTGAATCCTAAAGCATTAGGGGGCCCAAACCTACAAACATGGCGCTCCCTGGCGCTGCCAATGTTCCTACAGATGGTTGATGTTGAACTGTAGCCCATCTGTTGTCATGCACAATTTATCAGCCCCCCCTCGGCCCCATTCATCATGGTCAGGTTCTGATGACAGGACGGATGTTGTCTTGATATTGTTCAGCTGGTGGATCATTCTCAGCACAGCAGGGGTGCTGACATGGTGGTGCGTGTAGTGCTGTGAGCGTATCAGGCACAGTGGTGGTGGTGCTGGAGTTTTACACAGCTGAAACTGACACTGACTCCAGGATGATTAACTGAAGCTGTGTATTAACATACAAGCAGTAGAGGAGTTTCCAATAAAGTGGCCAGGGATTATAGTCAGCTAGCTCTGATTCTGCATGGTACTGTACACTGTGTGAGGGATGAGGATAGTGCTATAATTGTTTTCTCTCTCTCTCTCTCTCTCTCTCTCTCCCTCCCTCTCTCCTGCTCTCTTGTTTTCGTACCTGCCATGCAAACTCATGGGAGAACACTTTCTAGACCATTGTCTCCGTTTCTCCTGGGACAGGTGTTCTGGAGCCTGTGTGTGTGCGTATGTTTGTGCTGTCGTCAGGGGACAGGTGTGTTTGTATGTTGTTCTCCTGTGCCTCTGAATCATTCTGTGGCCCCGCAGTCATTTGACTAAGAACTGAATTTGCCAGTGTAGCACATACAGTATATCACCACAGTCCCAGGGACACTAGTAGCTTCATATTGATTTGATGAGAATGAACAGGTAGCGTCGTTGTTCCATGAAATATCATACAGCAAATAATAAAAAATAATAATAAATAATAAGAAAATAATACGGCAACAACAATTCAGAGCACTGCATCAGCGGTGAGCCGAAATCAGAAATCACAGCCATCATTTTCTCCCCTTGTAGCCCAAATGTAGTGAAACTGCAAAGACAGGGCTGGTGTCTTATATGCAGACGTAGTTGACAAGTTGACGGTTTGCGCCATGCTTACGGCAATGAGTCCTTACGGCAAAATAAATTTAATAGTCGAATAATCTGTTGAGTAGTTGATTATTCGGATTGCAGACTGCTCGATTAGCGAATATCTCTTATGTAGCTATCAGCTTTTAAATGTAGTCCCAATTTCCTATCTAACAATGAAGACAATGAAGATTATACTTTATTATATATATATTATAGACTTTATTTAAAAAAAAATCACTAATAAATAATAATAAATTAAACTCCAGTATCTTTTTCCTGTCACAATTTAAAACCAAGGATGTACAAAGGATCAGCATTAAAATAAAAAACACGCTGTTGCAACTCAGTTCTATAATCAGGGTCTTTACTGAAATGGAGGAAATATCTTCATCAACTAATCGGCTATTAATTTGTTGACAAATAATTTGGTCACAGATTTAAGTTTGTTTAAGTCGATTAATCATTGCACACCTACTGTGCAATGCAGCTTATATATAAGCTGATAATTTTACTTACTTATTTAGAAACAGGCTTAAAAACAGGCCACATGAGACAATACTGGGCATACTAATATCCTTAAAAGCAAGTACTGGCTGGGAATAAGATGTATAGTCTTGAGCTAACATTAATAGCTATAAAAAAATGAAAAATGTATTTCAGCTAGATATATACCATACATTTACTTGCCAAAATATAATTTTTTGCTGTGTCCCTTTGGTATCTCTACTTCAGCTCAACTACATGGTTTGTGAACCTCGTCCACTACTGCTTATTACTTATAAATAAAATTACTTGTAAATAGACTAGGTCCAGGTTTTGTCGTACATGCCAGGAAAATTTATTCCAATGCAAATACATAAAATATCAAGTGCAATAGACAGCAGTATAAATTAAAATGTATATAAAAGTATATATGTATATATACTTAGTGTACTCCTATTAAGTACACTAAAGTAGTACTGAGGTAAGATGTACTAGAATTTTACACAAATATATACATTGTGCACTTCCATTTAGCACACAAAACAATTATGTCTTAGAAATGTATTTGCAATTATAGTACATACATCATAGTACAATAAAATATACTTCACTTTTGTCTGGGTTCACTTTTTCAGAATGGACAGCAGAATGAGATCTTATTGACACTTAAATAAAATGTGGGTGTAGTGATTGTAGTGGGGTATGTTTTTATCAGAATGAGCCTCAGAAAGTTAAATATACAGGTCTGAAGATTAATAAAAGATGAACTGGCTTTAGAGGATCAGTTTTAGAGTGAAATAGCTGAGGGTGGCTAACAGCTAGGCTAACCGTATTTCAGGTGAACTGAGCAGCGTTAGCAGCAGCTAGCTCTAAACAGTGGATACAGTAATAACAGCTCTGAGGTAAATGTGGGTGTAGTGATTGTGGTGGGGTATGTTTTTATTAGAATGAGCCTCAGAAAGTTAAATATACAGGTCTGAAGATTAATAAAAGATGAACTCGCTTTAGAGGATCAGTTTTAGAGTGAAATAGCTGAGGGGAGCTAACAGCTTGGCTAACCGTATATCAGGTGAACTGAGCAGCGTTAGCAGCAGCTAGCTCTAAACAGTGGATACAGTAATAACAGCTCTGAGGTAAATGTGGGTGTAGTGATTGTAGTGGGGTATGTTTTTTATCAGAATGAGCCTCAGAAAGTTAAATATACAGGTCTGAAGATTAATAAAAGATGAACTCGCTTTAGAGGATCAGTTTTAGAGTGAAATAGCAGAGGGTAGCTAACAGCTAGGCTAACCGTGTATCAGGTGAACTGAGCAGCGTTAGCAGCAGCTAGCTCCAAACAGTGGGTACAGTAATAACAGCTCTGAGGTAAATGTGGGTGTAGTGATTGTAGTGGGGTGTGTGTTCATCAGAATGAGCCTCAGAAAGTTAAATATACAGGTCTGAAGATTAATAAAAGATGAACTCGCTTTAGAGGATCAGTTTTAGAGTGAAAAAAAGCAGAGGGGAGCTAACAGCTAGGCTAACCGTATCTCAGGTGAACTGAGCAGCGTTAGCAGCAGCTAGCTCTAAACAGTGGATACAGTAATAACAGCTCTGAGGTAAATGTGGGTGTAGTGATTGTAGTGGGGTGTGTGTTCATCAGAATGAGCCTCAGAAAGTTAAATATACAGGTCTGAAGATTAATAAAAGATGAACTCGCTTTAGAGGATCAGTTTTAGAGTGAAAAAAAGCAGAGGGTGGCTAACAGCTATGCTAATCGTATATCAGGTAAACTGAGCAGCGTTAGCAGCAGCTAGCTCTAAACAGTGGATACAGTAATAACAGCTCTGATGTAAATGTGAGGTCACTGGTCATGTGACTGTATTAGTATACTACACTGTAGGTCAGAACTTGTAACTGTACTGTATACCACACACAGGAGGCGTACAGAGTGTGCAGTAGCGTGCCAGTTCGAATACAGCCATGGTTTGTGTACTTCGTCCACTACTGCTTAATACTTATAATGTAATCTCAAGTAGACTCCTGCGCTTTCTGTGGTTTACTCATTTACGGACCAAACAGACCAAATATTGGTTTCAAAGCTGCTGTTTTTTTTTTTTTTTTTAATCTTCCAGGTTCTTTCTTCTTTCGTTTGTCAGCTTTTGTGTGGTGGTGTAGGCTCCCAGCGTGCACAGTGCTAAAATATGGCATGTGCAGTCAGCTTCCATTACCACACTGGCCTTAAACTTCAGGCACTGAGCATGTCTCGGCTGGTCCACCACCTTCTGGGTACATTAGATTTTTTTCACATACCATTCCTTCAGCAAGCCATATTTCCTTGGCTACACCAGGGGACAAAAGGAACCTTTTCTTTGTGCATAATTTCCACTGTCGCGCGCACACACACTGTCATGTTGACAATTTTGCCTTGTTAAGAAAATCCCCTGTGCGAGACGCCCAGGCTGATGTGAGATCGTAGTTGATGCTTTCTAATTGGGGCTTACCGCTCCTCGCAAGCCTCACACGCTGTCATTAAAAGCATGCTTGATATGACTGCCGTAATGCGAGTGGCTCTAGTTACAGATTTATACTTTATGACCGGATGAGCCTGAAGCACTTGGAGAGATTTACACTCACAGCCCAATTTACTAGAGCCTCTCTCCTTGCATTTCCACCGACTGGCCGCTTTATGAGCTCCACCTCAGTTTGAGGTCCACTATACAGGTGCATGATTACAGACTGTAGCCCATCTGTTGCAACACGATTTACCAACCCACGGATGACCAATTGACCACTGATGAAGGGCTACAGGATGACATCAACAGATGGGCTACAGCAGGGCTGCCCAAAGTGGGGCTGTTTGATTTGGCCCACCAGATCCGTGCCACCCCTCCTCATCCTCAGCCACTGAGAGAACACTTGGTCTTATACAACTTATTTTTACATTTTGGAAGTACCTTTAGTGACGACATGTTTGGTGCTTTATTAAATGTACCATCAAACAAGATTAGGAAAATCTAGTAATTACAATACAGGGCTAGTCATCATCAAAAGAATAGCTGCACCCAGAAGGAGGTGTGGGATTGCAGTGCTGTTGGGAGGGAAGATAAAGGTCACCAGGAACAATAAATGATGATCAACTTAGACTGATATGGGCAATAATAACTGAGCTACACATACAGAAAGAGTGTAGAGCCGGCTTCTACGCTCGAGATACCTTACGATCACACTAGCAGAAGACCGTCCGATAAGCTACTATGCTAACACAGGATTTGTAGACGCCATTTAGCGACGACCTAATCTTCATGCAAATGAGTTATGATATGGTAAAACAACATTGTGGATGATTGTCCCCCACAAATTCATCAAACCAGTCGCTATGGTCTGAGGCCCCCAGCTTCTGCTCTCTGAACTTTCAGTTCCTACCAGCTTTTGGTTCCACTTCTCAGCAAATTGGTGGTAATCATGGAGTAGAAGCTCATAACCGCTGTTTCTTCTTTCCCCATTTATATGATGCATCTTGTACATATACTTGTACAAATGAAGCGTGGTGTCTTAACTAGTCACGAATGCAAGGAGTTTGGTTTCCATACAAAATTAATAATGTGCTTTTAAAACTAGCTAGCTTTCCTGGACCATGCACACGCTGACACGTGACGATGTTAGCGACCCTCAACACATCCACAAAAGACAAACATGGACCAATGTGAGCAACTTCCTAGTGCAAACTTACGGGTAAGGCTTTAGGAGCTACCGAGCCCCACTGGTAACATGACTTTCATATGCAGATGAATGATCGCACCGTCCAAGCAAGCACCCTGCCAAGGCAAGGTTCCAAATTTTTTGTTCTTCTTGTATCCCAGCACTTCCGTAACACTGAATTGGACATTGTGACACAAAAGACACTTTGAAATATAATTTAAGCATCTAGACTAAGACACATTTAAAATCAGACTTCACATACTATCCAAACTATCAATCAGGATAAGTCAACCAGAACACACTCTGGATATGCCAAAAATCAGATTTGGGCTGGCAGTCTAAACATATCCACAGTGACCATTCAAAAAATATAATCCATATTTATTTAAATTTACATTCTGAGGCACTTATGTGTCCTGCACTAGGGCTAGGTGCCTGTACCTTCACCAGGGCCAGCTATAAATAGCTAAATAAGGCTGGTTATAGCCTACAGGAAAAATTCCAGCTGAAGTCAGATGGAGCTCACGCTGAAATGGAAGTCAGCACCACTGTATTACTTCTCACAATATTGGGTCATTCCTTCATAAGACCCCAGATGTATTTCAGTGATTGTGTTTCTGCTTGATTGTTAGCGTTGGGGGAGTATGAGAATGATATTTAATGGTGTATAACACCACCTGCTGCCATGGAATCAGTCAGTCAGTAAGAGACGTGGACCTCTGCGGGCTGGCCCACTGAACAGTCCAGTAAAATACTACGACCCTGACTGCAGCTAGCTTACTGTTACTGTTTGTGAATTCTTCAGAAATCATTTAGTGAATTTCTACCTGAAGTGGACATTAAATATGATCATATCCTGGTTTAACTCATAACTGTACATAAAGAAAACCTATTTAAACAAATGACACAGAACTGTAGAATGTTTTTCATTAGTTGGTCACCCCTGCACATGGAGGGATCTTGGCCCATTCCTCCTTACAGAACTGCTTTAATAGTGCCGCACCACACCTACCACACCATTTCTATTGGATGAAGGTGTAGCTGACGCTCTTATCCAGAGCTGCTTACAAGGTTAATCATTTACAATGTAGTGTGAGGAGTCTTGCCTGAGGACTCTTATCCCACCCAGACCAGGAATCGAACCCCCATCTCCCCCATGATGTGGTAGCTCAATGACAAGTGGTGGTATCCACTGCACCACACTTACCATAGTCTTTATAGACTAGCTGGTGTTTTGGGGTTGAGGTCTTTCTGCAGGACTAACCTTTTGTGGAGGTTCAGTTTGAGGATGGATGCTCTGACATTCTCCTGTAGAGTTTCTTCAGACTTGATAGCTCTTCTGGTCCAACTGCACCAAAAAGGCCCAAACTGTGATACTGCCACCACCATGTTTCACTGTGGCGATGAGGTTCTTATGCTGGAATATAATTTTTTTGTTTTTGCCAAACCCCTGAAGCTCATGGTGCAAATATGATCGGACAATTGATTGGACCAGTGTTGAACAGTGCTGAGAATGATCCACCACCTTAATAACAGCTGCTCTTTGGTGGTTCTGGTTGGGGTAACAAAGTATGCAGAGAAACAGATGGACTACAGTCTGTAATTGCAGAACTAGTATCTACATGGTAAGTGAAGCTGATGAAATGGAGAAAGACTGTAGATACAAGGAGGGGATTTCATGCTGAGAGAGGGGTTTCTAATAAAGTGGACAGGCGTGTGCATACTACAGGAACTACTAATGGCATGCAGAAGGCCAAATAAAGGTTGCTCTGCAGCCAACACCAACTGAGCAGTACCATATGCCAGCTACATAGCAATGTGTGCTTGTGTTTATATCCAGACTCATTACCCTGTAATGGATTGCAGCGTATAATAGGTTTCAGTTACAGCAAGGGAGGCAATAAAACTGACATGGCTATTAATGCAGTGACAGGACAATAAAGACTACACAGTCAGATCACAGGGCAACAACAGAAAGCTACAAATTACACTCTATAAAAACGGAATTTGCAAGAGGGGTTTTAACTTTCTCTGCTGTGGTGTTACTTTACAAGCTGGTATAAACTGGTTTATGCTGGTCAAGTGCCAGTCTGTTGTTGGCTTACCTGGTTAAGAAGCATACCAGCATCCAAGCACAACATATACTGGTTTATTTGGAGGCCAGCCATGCTGATATAAGCTGGTTTTCTGGTACGGGTGCAAGTGCCTTGTTTTACCTGGCTACAGCATGTTATCCAAACAGTCAACAAATGCTGGTTCATTTCTGCTGCCATGCTGGTATATGGGAATTCTAGTACCATACAATGAATCTAGAATTTGAACTACAAGCAACCTCATTTCTGCTGCATTTAAAGGGAATCCCACCATACAATAAAGAGATTTGAACTAAATGCTTCATTCTAGACAACAAAAAGATCGGCCTTAAAGCTAATACTGTGATCAGGTTGGTGATCAGTCGACAATCAAAGAATAACACAATTTTAGGCCCTTAGGAATAATAAAGAGTGGACTCCAAAGGTTTGGACTTTGGACTGATTGCACAAAGTGATGTTCAAGTTTGCTAACACCCGTTTGCACAAAGAGAAATTCAGCCTATAGGGATCAGATCAGTTCAAACTGGAATCCCACAAAAAAAAACAGATCAGGAAAAATGTAGGAGCCCATCTCAGAATGATCAGTGTCTCTAGCTGTACAGGTTCTGGGTTTGTGTTGGACCAAAATGTCTCAGCTCTGTTTTATTCTCTACACTACTGGAGACATGTCTCCCAAACTCCAGATCAGATATTGTATTAGATCTGGTTATTTAGAAAATCACTAATGACCTCCAGAAGCCTGTTTTTAGAACCATGCTCGCTGTGCGTTTCACCCCAGCCACCGCTCGCCAGTCTCTCTGTAGGTCACCTGAGGTCACCTTACGGTGGTTAAGGGATGGTGGAATGAGGTGGCGCTCATCACGGTCAGTAGAGAGTGGGTTTGGCCCTCTGCCAGTCTGTAGCTGTGTTGTCCTGTGTGTTTGCTGCTTGACCTTGTTCTTATGAACCAGACGGTATCTGTCAGTAAAGCTAGAACCCAACCTTCGGTTCCTCACTAAGAACCTGCTGTATATGTGGAGATGCTGATTTAAGAAGAAACTGGGATAGGATAGGTTTGTTCTTACCTGTCATGTGTACATTCATGGTCCCCCTGATAGTCACTGGATCCTCAGAATTAGAAGGTTGCTAAGGAGTTGAAATGCTAATGATGCTACGCATGTGCTTCAGGTAAGCTAACACTAAAGTACATCTAATTTATGTAGCATGAGGTTAAGACCATACTAAGACAAGTCTGAGCACCTGCTCAAATTGTGCAATGAACCTGCCAAATCTGAAGATCCTTGGTTTGTGTTGGGTATTTAAGGAGGCTACTAGTTTTATGGTGTTAGTTTAGTGCATAGGAGTGTTAGCCTGCATCTATCACATAATTCAAATCACAGTGGTTATGTTTTTTATGACAGCTTAAAACATGGCTATGGAACATACTGGTTACACAGAGTGAGATGGAAGGGAACGTTTTTTATCAAAAACGCCATCCATTTTCTGAGACCCAGGACTGGTCGGCATGCTAATGGAAAATTACAAGATGCCGGCACGTCCTCAGGGGTATGTGCGTATGCTGTAGTGTGAGGTAGTCATTAAATAGGTAGGCTAAAGACTGCTTATATTCTGTAGGAGACAGATACAGTACCTCTGAAAATGTCACTGCCAGCAGCTCTTAGATCCAGACTGAAGCAGTGCTAATGAACCAAATCACAGCTCAGGAAATGGATCGGCTTCACAGAAATGGATGTTTTCACAGTTCGATATAAAAATACGCAAAGACATTAAAGGTCTTTTCTTCAGATTATTAATGAGTGTAGTTTTAAACACGTGCTTAAACAGGCCTAGAACTGAGACTGTGATCACGTTGATGACTGAAGAGAAGGGGTGGGAGTCCATCCCCCCTAAAAAAGACAATTCCAGGTATTCGGGAATCAAGTGCACTACAAATCTTCGGGCTTGATTCCTCATGGTGATGTTCAAGTTTGCTCAAACCCGTGTGCACAAAGAGATGTTTAGTTGCCTGTCTGAAAATGCATTATTCAAATACCCATGTTAACAGACTGGCAGGATTTCATTCTGGCTAAAATGGACAGCAGAGGGAACTGTATAGAGTCTAGCTAAAAGGTGCTAACAGGTGCGTATATGTGTGTTTGTATACGGACCATTCTACCAGGTTAGTTTGAAATGCGGCTCCTTTATTTAAAAGAACAATGAAGGATTCAGACCCTGGATTGTAAAGATGATCCTGCTATTATTATTAAAACCCAATATATGAGTATTAAAACTCATTAACTGAGACTGTAGTAAGCTAATACTGTATATACTAAACCATCATTAATACTGCTGGGAGGTGTCTGTCCCAAACCATAACACCTAATTACAAACCGGATTCCAAAAAAGTTGGGACACTAAACAAATTGTGAATAAAAACTGAATGCAATGATGTGGAGGCGCCAACATCTAATATTTTATTCAGAATAGAACACAAATCACAGATCAAAAGTTTAAACTGAGAGAATGGATCATTTTAAGGGGAAAATATGTTGTTTCAAAATTTCATGGCATCAACAAATCCCCAAAAAGTTGGGACAAGGCCATTTTTACCACTGTGTGGCATCCCCCCTTCTTCTTACAACACTCAACAGACGTCTGGGGACAGAGGAGACCAGTTTCTCAAGTTTAGAAATAGGAATGCTCTCCCATTCATGTCTAATACAGGCCTCTAACTGTTCAATCGTCTTGGGCCTTCTTTGTCGCACCTTCCGCTTTATGATGCGCCAAATGTTCTCTATAGGTGAAAGATCTGGACTGCAGGCTGGCCATTTCAGTACCCGGATCCTTCTCCTACCTAGCCATGATGTTGTGATTGCTGCAGAATGTGGTCTGGCGTTATCTTGTTGAAGAATGCAGGGTCTTCCCTGAAAGAGATGACGTCTAGATGGGAGCATATGTTGTTCTAGAACCTGAACATAGTTCTCTGCATTAATGGTGTCTTTCCAGACATGCAAGCTGCCCATGCCACAATCACTCATGCAACCCCATACCATCAGTGAAGCAGGTTTCTGAACGGAGCGTTGATAACAACTTTGGTTATCCTTGTCCTCTCTGGTCCGGATGACATGGCGTCCCAGTGTTCCATAAAGAACTTCAAATCGTGACTCATCTCAGTTACCTTATCAATCCTACATTATGATGATCCTGCTAAACTGTGGGTGAGGACATGTTTATTATACCTGTCCACTTCCCTTCAGGTGGAGGACCGCAGAGAACCAAAGCTGATGGGGCTAGAATTGTGGCCATCATGCTTAAAATACAAAAGTCCATGCTGAGACGTCTGGCATGTTGCGTTAACAAGCATGGCGGCCTGACGCCATACTGAGAGACACTACTTCTGTATGAGTAGCTCAATACATACTGACCATATCAGTCTAAATGTATCGCTCATTGTTCCTGGTGACGTTTATCTTCCTTCCCAACAGCACGGCAATCCCACACTTCCTTCTGGATCCTTTGGCGATGAGTTTATAGCACCATATACAGTCCCACTTACCCTCTGTCTGAAGAACTATGTCACCATGCAGTAAACAATGTAACCATCCCTATGGTTCTCAGAGTGTACATGTTTTACACTATATAGAACCTTATGTTTATTACAGAACCCCTAGAGAACAGTCTGTCTAATAGAACCCTAAGGAAATCCTTTTGTGCCTCATAGTTTATTAAAAAGACGTTAGCTAAGTCAGCTAATTCAGGCTAAATGTGTTTGGGAATGCCGGACTATTCCTCTAAACCTTGCTCTCGTAGTGGAACCAGCACTCGATTCCACTAATAACATGGGCTCGGGACTTAGAGCTAGGTCTGGGAATGTCACAGAGGCTTTCAAACGGATAAGACGGCAATACTGCCACAGTGGCTCATTGATTCACATTACCGCCTTTCAGTCCTAAACCGTGACTGAGCACTACTGCCTGAAATAGGCCAAAATAGTCCACAGAGTCGTATGTAGCATGCGCTTTTCTTGTCAATGAAACTACGGGCCTGGTAAAGGCCTGCCGAGAGCAGCGCTGTGAAAAACTAGCCACGGCGTCCTACTCCCTGTATCTGTAATTGAATCTGCTACGGCGGCGCTGTCCCTCTCTTTATTTTCCCTCTCTCTCTTTGCAAACCGGTCTCGAGGGAATATTTATGAAACATTTATGATGCTGTTTACTGATAGGACGCAGGCAATCCCGTCGGTGTTTCAAACACTTTGCTCTGCTTGCTCTCTTACCTCCTGCTTTTTAGCTTTTTAGCTTTTTAGCTTTAAGCCTCACTGACGGAGCTCTTGGTGGAGGAGCCTTCTGTAGATAACATGAGCCATAATGTGTTTCCCGGCTCCCATAATGTAAAACCCAACATTTAGATGCATAGTGTGTGCAAGATGAAGGTATACCCTGTATATACAGCTCTGGAAAAACTGAAGAGCCCACCTCAAAATGATCAGTGTCTCTAGGTGTGTAGTTTCTGGGTTTGTGTTGGACCAGAATCCCTCAGTTCTGTTTGATTCTCTACACTACTGGAAACATGTCTCCCAAACTCCAGATCAGACATTGTATTATGTAGAAAATCACTAATGACCTCCTGAAGCCTGTTTTTAGAACCATGCTCGCTGTGCGTTTCACCCCAGCCACCGCTCGCCAGTCTCTCTGTAGGTCACTTAAGGTCATCTTACGGTGGGTAAGGGATGGTGGAATGAGGTGGCGCTCATCACGGTCAGTAGAGAGTGGGTTTGGCCCTCTGCCAGTCTGTAGCTGTGTTGTCCTGTGTGTTTGCTGCTTGACCTTGTTCTTATGAACCAGACGCTCACTGTACCTGCCAGGAAAGCTAGAACCCAACCTTCGGTTCCTCACTAAGAACCTGCAGTACATGTGGGAATGCTGATTTAGAAAGAAACTAGAGTGCTCGCTTGTTTATTTCCAGAGCTGTATACTTGTATTAACTGCTCAGCAAAGCTGTTCGGTAGCTTCCTTTGTGGGCCACCTAGTGGTCATTCTGCTATCACAATGGAAGTCAACGTTTTTGCATTGTTCAGTTAATATAATGAGCTCAGTGGACAAAAAGAGTCTCCCTGCCTGTTTAAGGGGGTAGTAACTGTAGGTTCCTGTAGTTGCCACTGCATGAGGATGATGGGGCTATCAATACACGTGGGGTGAGTGGCATGGGCGTGTTATACACAAAGTACAAGGGCAGCTATCCTGATACCAAAAATCTGTGTTAAACTGACAATAATAAAAAACCATGCTCGCTGTGCGTTTCACCTCAGCCACCGCTCGCCAGTCTCTCTGTAGGTCACTTGAGGTCATCTTATGGTGGTTAAGGGACGTTGGAATGAGGTGGCGCCCATCACGGTCAGTAGAGAGTGGGTTTGGCCCTCTGCCAGTCTGTAGCTGTGTTGTCCTGTGTGTTTGCTGCTTGACCTTGTTCTTATGAACCAGATGCTCACTATCGTTAAATACAATTCAAAGACTTTCATTAGAGTCCCTCTCCCTACTCGGGCCCGGGGTAGTCAGGTCCACTTTTCCCCCCACTACCACGCCCATGCTCGCAGGTGTAGGGCTGCTGGGGCCAAAGGGTCGAGCAGACACATGCGCCACCACCTTTGAATGGAAAAAAAAAACCCTCTGCCATCCCTAAACTGCTGACCAGGGCAAACAGACTCAACAACCTTGGCAAAAACGATCAAAATTTCAGTTTCGGTGCCACAACCAATCTGTAAACATGTAGTCCTGGGTTGTGCAGCCGTGCTGGCACTAACAGGATGTTAATGGAGGGTCTTTACTGCTCACTGAATGCCTGCAATTGTGGTTGTTGGGTCAGTTATGTACAGTGGCTACGTCACATGCACGGCTAAGGGTTAAACTTAAATCATTCTCATGTCAACTGCACACATCATGATGTCGAACCTACCCACCAAGTCTCATTCCTGTCGGATAACTCCTTCTGGGTGCAGCTATTGTTTTGCTAGTGAGTATACATGGGCTGATGTGGAGTAATGAGAAACCTGGGTTCTCCAAAGAGAATGCACAGGCATACAGTAACGCGTCGTTAGCCCGTCGTTAGACACAGCTAGAAATGCCTTGCATCGTGATCTGAGATCCGAGAGCTCATCTCTTCTGGATTTTCCCTTATGAAAATAAGACCCTGATAAATGAAGAGGAGAGGTGTGGCTGGCATCTGCTTCTCTCTCTTTCTCTCTGTCTCTCACACACACTCTGGAGGCAGCTCGGCATCTTTCCTCACAGCAGCAGGAGCCTCTGGGTGGCGGAGCGCCCGGTGCACTGAACGCCCAAAATAACTTCCCCTGGTTGCCCAGGAGACACGGGGTGGTGCAACGATGGCTGAACTGAGCAACTCTAGCATCTCTAATCACGCAGTTACAACTTTAACATGTCGCTTAGCGTCTCTCAGGAGGATGGAGAAGTGAGTCAGTGGAGCAGCTGAAATGATTAGAAGTGAGAAGACCCTGGGCGACAGATTGGCTGCCATTAGATACATTAATCTCTGTTTTTGATGAGAGGGTAGTGCCAGATGTGGGAAGTTACTACATGGAATACATACAAGGAGCCAAGCCAAGGATTGGACTTTCAGGAATATTGCTTGACTGTCAAAACTGGTGGAAATCGCATTTTAAAGCTACTGTGAAAAGGGCTAATGTCTTCAGTAAGCTAGTACGCAGACATAGTACATACATCCATTTGAAGATGAATAAAGTGTCAATTAAAAATACAAATAAAGGTTATAAAGAAATAAGGTTTAAATCATACCACCATTCTTGAACACATATTGAATTTTTACAATTACAAATCAATAGCAAACTGAACATGCACACATACGCACTGGTCCCAGTGTCCTAGTCAAATTCCTTTGTCATGATGCAAAATCCCCAGTTCACGACCTATTCAAATTCCCGCTATTCTGCAAAGTTGATGATGACTCGTGACAAGTGTCATGATGCAAACTCTCCTTCAGGTGGCCTAGTCAAACTCCACCATCATGATGCAAAGTGTCTCCGGCTTGTGGCCGTTTGTGACCTAGTCAAACTGTCCTGGTATGATGCAAAGTCACCGGTTACGACCTAGTCAAATTCCATTTCCAGTATGCGAAGTCACCGGTTTATGGCCCAGTCAAATTCCTTTCCAGTATGCAAAGTCACCGGTTATGGCCTAGTCAAATTCCATTTCCAGTATGCAAAGTCACCGGTTATGGCCTAGTCAAATTCCATTTCCAGTATGCAAAGTCACCGGTTTATGGCCCAGTCAAATTCCATTTCCAGTATGCAAAGTCACAGGTTTATGGCCCAGTCAAATTCCATTTCCAGTATGCGAAGTCACCGGTTATGACCTAGTCAAATTCCATTTCCAGTATGCGAAGTCACCGGTTACGACCTAGTCAAATTCCATTTACAAAAGGCAATGTCACCGGTTTATGGCCTAGTCAAATTCCATTTCCAGTATGCAGTCACTGGTTTATGGCCTAGTCAAATTCCTTTCCAGTATGCAAAGTCACTGGTTTATGGCCTAGTCAAATTCCTTTCCAGTATGCGAAGTCACTGGTTTGGGAACTAGTCAAACTTCACTGTTATCATGCAAAGTCTCTGGTTCCTGGTTGGTTCATATTCCAGTGTAAGTATGCAAAGTCACCGGCTTGTAGCCTAGTCTATAGCCATGGCCTAGCCAAAGTTCACTGTTATGATGAAAGGTCCCTGGTTCATGGCCTAGTCTAGCTCCCCTGTTATGACACAGTTGTCGGGACACAGCCTAGTCAAATTCTATGGTCAGTATGCAAAGTCGCGGATTGTAGCCTGGTCAAGGTCCAGTGTTATGATGCAAAGTCGCCGGTCTGTGGTCTGGTCAGACATTATTGTTAAGACGTAAAGTCACTGGCCCATTGCCTAGTCAAGCTCCACTGTTATGTGGCAATGTTGTTGGTTCCAGGCCCAGCACCAGGAAGAAGTGACTTAGATGATAATTGCATTGTTAGGACAGGGGGCAAATCTTTCCATATAATAAACCTGCAGGTTTAAGCTTCTTTTTCTTTTCTGCAGAGGAAGAGAACTGCTCGAAAATCAGATATCACATTTACTTCACAGCAGGGCTGAAACCAGGGAGTCTGAGCACTCAGAACCAAGATTCCAACCTCGGCAAGTGATATCCTACAGCACCAGGTCATTAAGCAAAGAAGATGACATCGTGTCTGTCTTTCTACTCATGCCATGGAGCTCTCTCCTTCTCTTTCTCTATCTATCTCTCCACTTTTATCCACTTACCTGGATTTTCATTCTGTGAATTACTACAATAGAAAAAATGAAATAGGACTGAAAGTTGCGTCTGCATGTTCGGAAGCAGGGCTCCTCCATTTCATCTGGCACAGTGCTGCATGACCCTATGGCTATAGCCTAAACGTGTCTGCTATAGCAGATTAAGTTCAGGCTTAGCGGGTGGAGCTGGAGGGACACCAGGCCTTCTGGACGTGTAATGGGTGACAACAAACTGTTTGCTCACCATGGTGCCTACACCCACTGATTGGTTGATTGTCTCCACCAAGACAAATTGGAGTCTCTTCATTGAAGTTGACCCCGCTGCCATGAGTCACTCTATGACAGTCTGGTACGACACCACTGTGGACTATGGCGATGTTGACATGGTGTTGACGATCTGTGTGGACCAAGTTCTGGGTCGTGCAGCCATTTGCCAATGGTGTTGGCACTAACCGCATGACCGATGAAGGCTATCACTGCTCGCTGAATGTCCGCAATAGTGGTGGCTGTCTGCATGTTGGACAATTCTTTGGTTCTCCCTGTACTCAGTTCCTCCTAGATCCTTCTTGTTGCGGGTGTGTGTCTTATTCCACCCACTGCCGCCAGCAGCGTGCTATGGTAGTCTCCACATAACTGGTAGTCCCACCAAATGTCGATAAGACCAGGCTGCTTTCTGGAACCCTGTGATGTAACC
Organism: Prochilodus magdalenae; assembly: GCA_024036415.1. Lineage (NCBI taxonomy): Eukaryota > Metazoa > Chordata > Actinopteri > Characiformes > Prochilodontidae > Prochilodus > Prochilodus magdalenae. The sequence goes on along the minus strand of JAMWET010001976.1, from coordinate 47,323 downwards.
CCTCTCCATCTCTCCCAACTGCTGTAATAGCCCTGAGCTTGTGGCCAAGTCAAACCCACTCCCATGATGCAAAGTCCCCAGCTAGGGCCTAGTCAAATTCCACTGTCATGTGAAAAACTCCATGTTCTACAGTTACAGGAAATGATACACTAATGAAAAATGTCTGCTAGCAGATCCTGTCATATCGTGCACACTGCCCCCTTAAAAACCTGGAAAAGTCTTTACCACATGTAGAGATGAAAATAGGGTAACCGTAATGTGGGAGACTCCCTGTTGATTCTCCTACTCTACAACAGCGGGTGGGAGTTCATTTCCGTATGCACAAGTCTGGGCTGTACAAGTATGAGTGTATGGCAAATCAAGAGTGTTAGGCTGATAGAGAAACTGCCTAGCGTAGGGATAGGATGGATGACACTGAGAGCCCCATACAGTAATTAAATCCTGCCATGCAGTAACATAGCAATGATTAATACAGGAATATTAGTTTTGTTCATTGGCTATAAGCTGCTAGCATGTTGCTAACCTATGCTAGCCATAACAGACAAATAGCATGTTTTTGCTTTTACAGTGAGCCTTTCTGTAAAGGTCTGAAATTGAACCCTGTCTAAATACTACAGGAAGAGGCTTTTAGCATTCTGCAGACATGGTCATCTAGCCATCCCTGATGTGGTCCATGTAGCCCAGTTGCAAAAAAATATCAATGGTAAACCAGGTAACCACTTATGAGTCGCAATAACGTTAACCAACATTTGTAATTTGATTAAGAGCTGAAATCAGGTCTGAATGTTCGGTCAGAATCCTGAATACCGTCCGCAAACGTTTTGCCTGAGCTCCACACAAAGGACAGCACCGGTCTGAACACGACTCAAGCTCGACAGCATAATGTCTAAACCCAACCTCACACAAACAACTTTGTCACGTTTTGAGTAGAAACAGTAAACAAAATACCAGATAGTGATAACCATAGCTACCGTCACACCATGGAAAACTAAACGAAATATACAGGGGTGGGACAATGAAACTGAAACACCTGGTTTTATTAGTATGGTGTAGGGCCTCCTTTTGCGGCCAATACAGCGTCAGTTCGTCTTGGGAATGACATATACTGCGTCCTGCACAGTGGTCAGAGGGATATTAAGCCATTCTTCTTGCAGTGCATCTCCTACGTGATGCTGGTGGAGGTTCGTCCTTCTTGGTGGTATGTTGACATTACCCTGGATACCGTGGCTCTTGATACATCACAAAGACTTGCTGTCTTGGTCACAGATGCGCCAGCAAGACGTGCACCAACAGTGTGTCCTCTTTTGAACTCTGGTATGTCTCCCATAATGTTGTGTGCATTGCAGTATTTTGAGCAGAACTGTGCTCTTACCTGCTAACTGAACCTTCACACTCTGCTCTTACTGGTGCAATGTGCAATTAATGAAGATTGGCCACCAGGCTGGTCCAATTTAGCCATGAGACCTCCCACACTAAAATGACAGGTGTTTCAGTTTCATTGTCCAACCCCTGTATATGTATATATATATATATATATATATATATATATATATATATATATATATATTTATATTGTGATTTTTAGTTTGGATAATCTTTCTACAGTGCGCTATTCACACACCAGTGAGCCTCCACCAGTTTAACCCTACAGCACTATAACATGGAATATGTTTGGGCACCACTGACCAATTGACATATTTAGTTTATCTGTAAAGTGTAAAGACGTAAACACGACCCAAACTATTTTGATTTAACATGAATAAATTAGTATTTGTGGGATGTGTATGTAACGAGGAGGTTGAGGCAGGTTGCAAATGCAAAGCGGTTATATTTGGGTTTGTCCGGGAGGCAGGGGTCAAAACACAGGAAGGCATCGAAAGAGACATATCCATAAAGACTACAGACAGAAACCAAAACAAGGCTCAAAAACTTGGAAAGAAACACAAACACTACAAGACACAGGAGACAAGAACAGTAGGAAAACTCAAGACTGGAAACAGAGACTTCGCAACAGGCAGGGCAAACAATGGAGTGTTTATGGCAGTCCAAAATGAGTTCCAGATTAGCTGCAGGTGAGAGAGGGTGGAGCCAGGGTGGAGCAGGAAAAGCAGTAACATCAAGTCATCAGAAAGGGCGGTATGTGATAGTGAAAATGTTCCAGTTCTTCCCGTTAGTAAAATCTCTAAACTAAGGCCAAAATTGACTGGTTAGGCCGGTCAGGAATTTCCACTCATGACAATTCCACTTTTCAGCCCTTGTGCTAACACTCAACAAGCCTAGGCTCCTCTAAGCAGCTGGCTTAGGATCTTTAAACGAAGCTGATTGACGGTCATTCAAGGGAATCAAAGTGCTTTCTGCTCACCACTGTCTGAAATGACCTTAAGTAATGGCAGTTAGGAGCAACTGTAGACATTAAGACTAGAAAGCTCTATTACCTACTACTATTACCACTATACTGGCCAGAAAGGCAAAGCAAAACCCCCATATGGCAACAAATGGAGGTATAACCAACACAGTAGTGGTGGAGCCACTTGCACAGACATGATCTGCATGGAGGTGTCATCCATGGAAGTGTCTCAAGTATGCAAAAACTGATCACTGTTAACAAGGGTATTACAGAGTTTTCAGGAAATGAAAAAAATAGTTTTTAATTTTTTCTCCAGCAGCTATTTTCTAGTACCATTCTACAAGGACCCTTACAGTGAAGGTGGAAATGCCCGTATCTGTGCTTAGCTGAGGAACAGCAAGTCAGTCTGTGGCTAACGGTGAAAGGGACAGCATTTTCATCCCACTTCTGTCACCAGTTGTAGTGTTCACCCCCACTGAAGGCAATAGGCCAGGCTTCATCAAATGCTTTGGCTACCGCTTGCCTCACACATGGAATGAAAATGCCAGGAGTAAGCTTTGGCTTGGCTGATGAAGGGAACACATTGCAAACTGTTAAGTGTGAGGTTGAGTGGCAGGAATTACTGCACCGGAATATGGCAGAACGGATTCCAGATATATACACTCAGTGCCAAACAATGAATTGCACAAATAGCTGCACCCAGAAGGAATCAACTGACAGGACTGAAACTTGGTGGGTAGGTTTGATATCATGGGACATGAGAATGGTTCAGGTTTCACACTCGGCTGTGCGAGGATGGGCCTTATCACTGTACATGACTGACCTAACAGCCATGATATGCAGTGACCAGTGAGCTGGGAATGACTCAAGGCTTCCATGGGACATAGAACTGCCCTTAGAAACTCAGTGCACCATTGGTCATGGTGGAATACTGAGGGCTGAGAGTTCTCTGTTGTCCCTGGCCGTCCCTGGCCGGTTTTCCCTGGCCGTCTTATTAAACTGCTTGACTCAGTGCGAGCCCCACCGAAGGGAAACATCGTCCTTCACCCTGCGTGGAGGATCAAGCCATTAAAGCAACACAAATTCAGCCGATAATCATCTGAGCACAGCTTCTCCTTGTTGAACACCCGTGTTCAGTGCTTTATCACATTACCATGAAGTGATTAGAGGGGTGTAGGGATTGAACTGTTTTTCAATTTGCCCCTCGGTCCAATAAGAACTGGCACCGTGGTGGAATAGATGGCTAGAAGTTGCTGTTTCACTCTCAGCGCCACACTCCTCACCCCACCCTTCCAGCCCACCCCCCTGAAAGTTATTTCATTAACTGGAGAAAATGAGAAGTCGTCCTTGGTGGATGGAGCTCAGACGCCCGCCGGAATGTTTATAGCCCGCTTTTCCGCCTGCACCGCAGGAATGCTTATCAGGAGCAAATTTGCTTTATTCTGCCGTGGAGGCGACACTTTCGGCCGACTCAAAGCCCAAACGGAAACGGCGGGCGCTTTTTTCTTCCCCCTCCACTTTCCCTCCGCAGGCGTTGCCATAGCAACATGCCATGGGAGAAATTAAGCCTTGATCAACTCTGACGCCACTTACTTCTTCCTCTCGCAAGCCTAATCGCCGAGTTCTCCTCATGAAATTTAACCGATTACTTAGCACTTAGCAGACATCAGAGGTTAAGACTGTCCATCCCGATGCAAGAGGCTTTCTCAGTAGTCAGGGAGAAAAAAAAACGGACTGGAGACGGACTACCTGGAATTCAGCATGAGTTCAAAGAGCCCACAGAGACTTCCACAATTTGCCATTCAGCTCAGCTCAGTTCAGCTCGGTTTAGTTTAATTGGTGCAGACATATTTTCCTATAGCTTGTCCAGAAATGCAGGTGTGAACCCCCTAAGAGGCATCACTGAGGCACTGTCAGGTAAAACCAACCAAGACTCAAAAGGAGAGACTCTCTAAGACCATGAGGAAGAACCTCCATGTCTCAAAAGGAGAAACTCTCTATGACCATGAGGAAGAACCACCAAGACTCAAAAGGAGAAACTCTCTATGACCATGAGGAAGAACCACCAAGACTCAAAAGGAGAAACTCTCTAAGACCATGAGGAAGAACCACCAAGACTCAAAAGGAGAAACTCTCTAAGAAAATGAAGAACCTTTGAGGGGAACCAAGACTTTAAAAAGGGAAAACCCTCTAAGAACATAAGGAAAAATGTTTGAGGGGACCAAAGCTTTAAAAGGGGAGACTCTCTAAGAACATGAGGAAGAGCCTTTGAGTAGAACCAAGACTTAAAAGTAGAAATTCTCTAGGAACGTGAGGAAGAACCTTTGAGAGGGACCAAGAGGAAAAACTGTCTAAGACCATGAGGAAGAACCACCAAGACTCAAAAGGGGAAACTCTCTATGACCATGAGGAAGAACCACCAAGACTCAAAAGGAGAAACTCTCTAAGAGCATGAGGAAGAACCACCAAGACTCAAAAGGAGAAACTCTCTAAGAGCATGAGGAAGAACCACCAAGACTCAAAAGGAGAAACTCTCTAAGAAAATGAAGAACCTTTGAGGGGAACCAAGACTTTAAAAAGGGAAAACCCTCTAAGAACATAAGGAAAAATGTTTGAGGGGACCGAAGCCTTAAAAGTAGAAACTCTCTAAGAACATGAGTAAGAGCCTTTGAGTAGAACCAAGACTTAAATATGGAAACTCTCTAAAAACACAAGGACGAACCTTTGAGTAGAACCAAGACTTAAAAGTAGAAGCTCTCTATGAACGTGAGGAAGAGCCTTTGAGTAGAACCAAGACTTAAAAGTAGAAGCTCTCTAAGAACACAAGGACGAGCCTTTGAGTAGAACCAAGACTTAAAAGTAGAAGCGCTCTAATAATGTGAGGACAACTCTTCAGTAGAACCAAGACTTAAAAGTAGAAACTCTCTAAGAACACAAGGACGAGCCTTTAAGTAGAACCAAGACTTAAAAGTAGAAGCGCTCTAATAATGTGAGGACAACTCTTCAGTAGAACCAAGACTTAAAAGTAGAAACTCTCTAAGAACACAAAGGACGAGCCTTTGAGTAGGACCAAGGCTTAAAAGTAGAAGCTCTCTAAGAACATAAGGATGAGCCTTTGAATAGAACCAAGACTTAAAAGTAGAAATTCTCTAGGAATGTGAGGAAGAACCTTCGAGAGGGACCAAGAGGAGAAACGGTCTAAGAACATCAATAGGTTCTCTCAAAGAACACGAAGATGCAAAAGTAGAATCTCTCTAAGAACATGAAGAAGACCTACTGGGAGGAACTAAGAGTGGAAAGGTGGAACTCCATACTGCCATGAGAAGGAACCATCGCGAGGAACCCGGAGTTGCTTTCGTGTTTTGGTAGGGATAACCTTTCTGTCCTTTGCTGCCGTGTTTTTAACCATCAAAACAAACAGAGAAACCTCAGAACCTCCGCATGTAACGAGCTGCCTAACCTAATTAATTACTCTATGATGTCATGAGGAACAACAGACCATAAACACATGGTATGATAATATCTTGATCATCTTGATCAGCTTGAATCAGCTTCCTCAACTTGTCAAAGCACCTCATTAAGACATAACCCCTAGTGGAGGATCGGGAGAATGAAAGAGAGCGCATCTCCTTTCACTTCTATCCCTGTATGGACGGACAGAACGCGAGCTATATTTGAACGCTACACCATCGATCATCACAGCCCCCTAGAAATAATCCAGCAAATCTGTGGAACAAGCTCAGTGTGGCTGTGCGTCCAGCTGGGGTGTGAGATAAGCTTTGTGTTCTCTGACCCCGTCTCGTCCTCCTGCTTCATCTTTCTGTCCCTGCTTCTCCTTCCACCTGATAAGCGCCATTCTAGCACACACACAGGCTCCGTGTCCAGGCCCTTTCAGAGCGAGCCCTGCAGGAAGTCTAGTTACTGTCCAGCCTGAATGGAACGCTCAGACACTGTTCCCAGTAATGACCTGTCGTCTGGGGCATCAGAAGAGACGCTTTGGCTTCGTGGCTTTTTACTGTGCGGTAGAGCCGCTGTTCTCTCTCCCACTCTGAAAGCTGGAGCTGGCCACTTTATTGGAAACACCTACCTTGTGCTTCCCCTCACTGGCCACTTTATTAGAAACACCCACCTTGTACGTACTATCACTGGCCATTTTATTAGAAACACCCACCTTGTGCTTCCCCTCATTGGCCACTTTATTAGAAACACCTACCTTGTGCTTCCACTCACTGGCCACTTTATTAGAAACACCTACCTTGTGCTTCCACTCACTGGCCACTTTATTAGAAACACCTACCTTGTGCTTCCCCTCACTGGCCACTTTATTAGAAACACCTACCTTGTGCTTCCCCTCACTGGCCACTTTATTAGAAACACCTACCTTGTATTTCCCCTCACTGGCCACTTTATTAGAAACACCTACCGTGTACTTCCCCTCTCTGGCCACTTTATTAGAAACACCCACCTTGTACTTCCCCTCACTGGCCACTTTATTAGAAACACCTACCTTGCGTTTCCCCTCACTGGCCACTTTATTAGAAACACCTATTGTGTACTTCCCCTCACTGGCCAATTTATTAGAAACACCTACCTTGTCCTTATGCTCACTGGCCACTTTATTAGAAACACCTACCTTGTCCTTATGCTCACTGGCCACTATATTAGAAACACCCACCTTGTGCTTCCCCTCATTGGCCACTTTATTAGAAACACCTACCTTGTGCTTCCCCTCATTGGCCACTTTATTAGAAACACCTACCTTGTGCTTCCACTCGCTGGCCACTTTATTAGAAACACCTACCTTGTGCTTCCCCTCACTGGCCACTTTATTAGAAACACCTACCTTGTGCTTCCCCTCACTGGCCACTTTATTAGAAACACCCACCTTGTGCTTCCCCTCACTGGCCACTTTATTAGAAACGCCTACCTTGTGCTTCCCCTCACTGGCCACTTTATTAGAAACACCCACCTTGTACTTCCCCTCACTGGCCACTTTATTAGAAACACCCACCTTGTGCTTCCCCTCACTGGCCACTTTATTAGAAACACCCACGTTGTGCTTCCCCTCACTGGCCACTTTATTAGAAACACCTACCTTTCCGCTTAGATTAGAAACACCTACATTGTACTTCCCCTCACTGGCCACTTTATTAGAAACACCTACCTTGTGCTTCCCCTCACTGGCCACTTTATTAGAAACACCTATTGTGTAATTCCTCTCACTGGCCACTTTATTAGAAACACCTACCTTGTGCTTCCCCTCACTGGCCACTTTATTAGAAACACCTATTGTGTACTTCCTCTCACTGGCCACTTTATTAGAAACACCCACCTTGTGCTTCCCCTCACTGGCCACTTTATTAGAAACACCTACCTTGTGCTTCCCCTCACTGGCCACTTTATTAGAAACACCTACCTTGTGCTTCCCCTCACTGGCCACTTTATTAGAAACACCTACCTTGTGCTTCCTCTCACTGGCCACTTCACCCACCTCTTCCCCTCACTGGCCCACTTTATTAGGCGCTTCCCCTCACTGGCCACTTTATTAGAAACACCTACCTTGTACTTCCGCTCACTGGCCACTTTATTAGAAACACCTACCTTGTGCTTCCCCTCACTGGCCACTTTATTAGAAACACCTACCTTGTGCTTCCGCTCACTGGCCACTTTATTAGAAACACCTATTGTGTGCTTCCCCTCACTGGCCACTTTATTAGAAAAACCTACCTTGTGCTTCCACTCACTGGCCACTTTATTAGAAACACCTACCTTGTATTTCCCCTCATTGGCCACTTTATTAGAAACACCTACCGTGTACTTCCCCTCTCTGGCCACTTTATTAGAAACACCTACCTTGTGCTTCCACTCGCTGGCCACTTTATTAGAAACACCTACCTTGTGCTTCCCCTCATTGGCCACTTTATTAGAAACACCTACCTTGTGCTTCCACTCGCTGGCCACTTTATTAGAAACACCCACCTTGTGCTTCCCCTCACTGGCCACTTTATTAGAAACACCTACCTTGTGCTTCCCCTCATTGGCCACTTTATTAGAAACACCTACCTTGTGCTTCCACTCGCTGGCCACTTTATTAGAAACACCCACCTTGTACTTACCCTCACTGGCCACTTTATTAGAAACACCTACCTTGTGCTTCCCCTCTCTGGCCACTTTGTTAGAAACACCTACCTTGTGCTTCCCCTCACTGGCCACTTTATTAGAAACACCTACCTTGTGCTTCCTCTCACTGGCCACTTTATTAGAAACACCTACCTTGTGCTTCCCCTCATTGGCCACTTTATTAGAAACACCTACCTTGTATTTCCCCTCACTGGCCACTTTATTAGAAACACCTACCTTGTATTTCGCCTCACTGGCCACTTTATTAGAAACACCTACCTTGTGCTTCCACTCACTGGCCACTTTATTAGAAACACCTACCTTGTGCTTCCCCTCACTGGCCACTTTGTTAGAAACACCTACCTTGTGCTTCCCCTCACTGGCCACTTTATTAGAAACACCTACCTTGTGCTTCCCCTCACTGGCCACTTTGTTAGAAACACCTACCTTGTGCTTCCCCTCACTGGCCACTTTATTAGAAACACCTACCTTGTGCTTCCTCTCACTGGCCACTTTATTAGAAACACCTACCTTGTGCTTCCCCTCATTGGCCACTTTTTTAGAAACACCTACCTTGTATTTCCCCTCACTGGCCACTTTATTAGAAACACCTACCTTGTACTTCCCCTCACTGGCCACTTTATTAGAAACACCTACCTTGTATTTCCCCTCACTGGCCACTTTATTAGAAACACCTACATTGTACTTCCCCTCACTGGCCACTTTATTAGAAACACCTACCTTGTATTTCCCCTCACTGGCCACTTTATTAGAAACACCTACCTTGTACTTCCCCTCACTGGCCACTTTATTAGAATCACCTACCTTGTATTTCCCCTCACTGGCCACTTTATTAGAAACACCTATTGTGTACTTCCCCTCACTGGCCACTTTATTAGAAACACCCACCTTGTGCTTCCCCTCACTGGCCACTTTATTAGAAACACCTACATTGTGCTTCCCCTCACTGGCCACTTTATTAGAAACACCCACCTTGTATTTCCCCTCACTGGCCACTTTATTAGAAACACCTACCTTATACATCTATTAACTGGCCGATTTATTAGAAACACTTGTACCGTGTACATCCACCCAGTAAACACACACACACACACACACACACACACACACACACACACACACACACACATGCAGATTAGTGCTGGCCCTACAGATGTGTAATTAAGAGCTCTTCCTCAGCTTGGCCTAAGCTTGATCCATAAGAGGATTTATTCTCTAGACTAAAGAGAAAATAAACACATAGCTTCCATTCTTCCACCCCCCGCTCCAGTCTTCCCACGGTGTGGAAAACCCTTCTTCTGTCACCGTATAGAACGTTATCAGTACATAATCACGACACGTTATCAGTGGCCTGCAAATCTCATATATCTCAAAAATACATCAGGCATGTTCCTGTATACAGACCAGTCTTTGCTTTCCGGACGTCGATTACGGTATGTAGTCTCCACCTAAATTACACGCGAGTGGTCATTCTGAATGGCAAATCCAATCAGCAGGAATTACGAAGCGGCCACGTGGTCAATACACACTGCCCATAAACTCCCACAGGTCTGCTGTTGACCGGTTTATAGTGGTGGACCATACTCAGCACAACTGTGACACTGATATGGTAGTGACATGGCACTGTGCTGGGGCACCCAAAAATATCCAGGCTACAGGGGGGCTGAGGTCGAGCACTGACCATTGATGAATGGCTAGATTAAGGCTAAAGCAAACTGTGCAGATCGACTGTTGTCCGTAATTGTGCGCTTGCGAGGTGGAGAAATGACACAAGGAGGTCTGATAAAGTGGAATCACTATTGTGGTATCACTGTTAGAGCGCACACAGAGACACGAGGATGTGGTGGAATTGAGGACATTTGTTTTGACAGCTGAAGTCAAATGGAAGCCTTTTACACGTGCGGTGTGAATACAAACTGCTGACAGAGGCAATTCCAGATACGCAACTGATTGTGTCATAAAACGCTGGCATGCGGGCTTTTCCGACAGCAGTGCTTGTACCTCTGTTTCTCTGACACTATTGCTTGTGCCTACAGTATTCATCTAAACTCATAAGCGCCTGTTGGGGGATGTTTGGGTGCTCTTTAAAGAGAACCTGCTTTCCAGCAGTGAACCACCAGATTAGGGTGTCTGGGTAGATGTTGACTGAATCGTGTGTCTGTTTGTTAGACTTGGGTCGTATTTACACCTTCAAGTTACAGGCGTTCTAAAAACTCAGTCACTGATCCATCGAGTACAGTGTAACTCAGTGAGACACAGTCACTAAACAACTTTCTATACAGTGGTTAACATCATGTTCTGTAAGTAGCGTGTTGGTGTACAGTAACTCAGTAAGTGTAATGTGTTAGTGTGCTGTAAGTAGTGTGTTGGTGTACAGTAACTCAGTAAGTGTAATGTGTTAGTGTACTGTAAGTAGTGTGTTGGTGTACAGTAACTCAGTAAGTGTAATGCGTTAGTGTACTGTAAGTAGTGTGTTGGTGTACAGTAACTCAGTAAGTGTAATGTGTTAGTGTAGTGTAAGTAGTATGTTGGTGTACAGTAACTCAGTAAGTGTAATGCGTTAGTGTGCTGTAAGTAGTGTGTTGGTGTACAGTAACTCAGTAAGTGTAATGCGTTAGTGTGCTGTAAGTAGTGTGTTGGTGTTCAGTAACTCAGTAAGTGTAATGTGTTAGTGTGCTGTAAGTAGTATGTTGGTGTACAGTAACTCAGTAAGTGTAATGCGTTAGTGTGCTGTAAGTAGTGTGTTGGTGTACAGTAACTCAGTAAGTGTAATGTGTTAGTGTAGTGTAAGTAGTGTGTTGGTGTACAGTAACTCAGTAAGTGAAATGTGTTAGTGTGCTGTAAGTAGCGTGTTGGTGTACATTAACTCAGTAAGTGTAATGTGTTAGTGTACTGTAAGTAGTGTGTTGGTGTACAGTAACTCAGTAAGTGTAATGCGTTAGTGTGCTGTAAGTAGTGTGTTGGTGTACAGTAGCTCAGTAAGTGTAATGCGTTAGTGTGCTGTAAGTAGTGTGTTGGTGTACAGTAACTCAGTAAGTGTAATGCGTTAGTGTGCTGTAAGTAGTGTGTTGGTGTACAGTAACTCAGTAAGTGTAATGTGTTAGTGTAGTGTAAGTAGTGTGTTGGTGTACAGTAACTCAGTAAGTGTAATGTGTTAGTGTAGTGTAAGTAGTGTGTTGGTGTACAGTAACTCAGTAAGTGAAATGTGTTAGTGTGCTGTAAGTAGCGTGTTGGTGTACATTAACTCAGTAAGTGTAATGTGTTAGTGTGCTGTAAGTAGCGTGTTGGTATACAGTAACTCAGTAAGTGTAATGCGTTAGTGTGCTGTAAGTAGTGTGTTGGTGTACAGTAACTCAGTAAGTGTAGTGCGTTAGTGTGCTGTAAGTAGCGTGTTGGTGTACAGTAACTCAGTAAGTGTAATGTGTTAGTGTGCTGTAAGTAGTGTGTTGCTGTACAGTAGCTCAGTAAGTGTAATGTGTTAGTGTGCTGTAAGTAGTCTGTTGGTGTACAGTAAATGCTCACGCACGTAAATGTAATGTGTAGGTGTACAGTAAGTAGTGTGTTGGTGTACAGTAACTCAGTAAGTGTAATGTGTTAGTGTACTGTAAGTAGTGTGTTGGTGTACAGTAACTCAGTAAGTGTAATGTGTTAGTGTACTGTAAGTAGTGTGTTGGTGTACAGTAACTCAGTAAGTGTAATGTGTTAGTGTACTGTAAGTAGTGTGTTGGTGTACAGTAACTCAGTAAGTGTAATGTGTTAGTGTACAGTAAGTAGTGTGTTGGTGTACAGTAACTCAGTAAGTGTAATGTGTTAGTGTACTGTAAGTAGTGTGTTGGTGTACAGTAACTCAGTAAGTGTAATGTGTTAGTGTACAGTAAGTAGTGTACAGTAAGTAAGTGTGTTGTAGTGTGGTGTACAGTAACTCAGTAAGTGTAATGTGTTAGTGTACTGTAAGTAGTGTGTTGGTGTACAGTAACTCAGTAAGTGTAATGCGTTAGTGTACTGTAAGTAGTGTGTTGGTGTACAGTAACTCAGTAAGTGTAATGCGTTAGTGTACTGTAAGTAGCGTGTTGGTGTACAGTAACTCAGTAAGTGTAATGCGTTAGTGTACTGTAAGTAGCGTGTTGGTGTACAGTAACTCAGTAAGTGTAATGCGTTAGTGTACTGTAAGTAGTGTGTTGGTGTACAGTAACTCAGTAAGTGTAATGTATAAGTGTACTGTAAGTAGTGTGTTGGTGTACAGTAACTCAGTAAGTGTAATGTGTTAGTGTACTGTAAGTAGCGTGTTGGTGTACAGTAACTCAGTATGTGTAATGCGTTAGTGTACCGTAAGTAGCGTGTTGGTGTACAGTAACTCAGTAAGCGTAATGCGTTAGTGTACTGTAAGTAGTGTGTTGGTGTACAGTAGCTCAGTAAATGTAATGTGTTAGTGTACTGTAAGTAGTGTGTTTGTGTACAGTAACTCAGTGAGTGCAATGTGTGTAGTGTTAGTCCAATGACTACAGGTGTGAATGAAGTACAATGTAAATAGGGTCACAGGTATGTCTAGTCAGTCCTGGGGTTTGAACCTGTAACCTCCTGGCTGTAGGCTCAATTCTCTTACCACTAGAAAGAGATAGGACAGCTGTGGCATGACCGGAAAGTGAAGGTGCATTCTGCCAACAATAGGACCCAATCTTAGAAGCTGGTGCTGCTCAGGAGCCCCGAGCACTTCTCTTTATTTCCTCCTAATACAGATAAACAAACACAGGCCTTGTTGCGTGTCAGATGTGAGCAATGGCTTGCTTGGTTAATGCAGCTGCAATTGCATATACACTTGAGTCGCTTAGGAAATTGTTTTCCAGCACAGCAAGCCATTTAAATCCTGTGTGGTAGGTAGGGGGTATTGGCCAACATCTAGCTAGGGATTACTTGTCACTCTGTAATTCCCAGTATGGCGAACAGACCCAACATGTTTTGGAATGCAAATGAGTGGCACAGCCCATTTTCTATGCAGTAGAGGAAAGATTACTCCCTGTTGCTCCATCTCATTCAGTTCCTTGTTAGGAGCTTCCTGTCTGCGGTTAAGTACTAGAACAGATTACGCTCCACAGACTCACTGGCAAGCAGTCTCGCAGGAGCAATGTGAATGTGGTCATCAAGAAATGGGAAATGGGATGCTGGAATGTGTTCACCACCTTCTCAAAGCTCCCAGGTACTTCTTCTTTGGGTAGTCCAGCTCCGCTGTGGCTGTGAGGACCAAGGTAACAATCAGTGGACAGGGATGTTGGTCTAAACAATGGTGCAAGGCAAGAGTGCAGTCTTGACAGGCACTTGCTCCAGACGTTCTGCAAGTCGCTGTTACAGCAGCTGGGACATCATCCAGTAGAGCTGGGCTATCCGTTAATGCCCCACAAGCAGGGTAAGTCCTTTGCCCGTGGTGATCCAGCTCCCCGACTAAACATCCAATATTTTCATCTTGGACTCTCCAAACTATGCAGGCACCATTCCTCAAAAACCTTGGGACCATCCTGTGTTTTAGTGAGAAGGTGTTCCTACAGGGCAGCCTACGCTGTGTGCTATCAGGCAGTGCGTCTGTCCTCACTTCTATACATGCATTAAACATGGACAGTCCACCGCCACTATTCCTGTCTGATATGCAGAAGCACTGAGGCCACCTTCACTTTCCATCAGCTCACATGGCAGCTCAAACGCAGTCTGTTCAGAACTCTCCCCTCGCCTTTACAAATGTGTAGTACTCAGCGTTTTCAGGAAAATGTCCAGGACTTGTGTGCCTGCAGGAACTGCGGAGCTCTCTTTGCACTTTAGGAGCCGTGTCTTTCAGGAACCATGACCTTCAGGAACTGTGTACTTCAGGAACCGTGTCCTTCAGGAAGCGTGTCCTTCAGGAACTGTGTGCTTTAGGAACCGTGTCCTTCAGGAATCGTCTCCTTCAGGACACGTGCCCTTCAGGAACTGTGTGCTTTAGGTACAGTGTCCTTCAGGAACTGTGTGCTTTAGGTACAGTGTCCTTCAGGAACTGTGTGCTTTAGGTACAGTGTCCTTCAGGAACTGTGTGCTTTAGGAACCATGTCTTTCAGGAACCATGTCCTTCAGGAACTGTCTCCTTCAGGAAGCGTGTCCTTCAGGAAGCGTGTCCTTCATGAACCGTCGCCTTCAGGAACCGTCTCCTTCAGGAAGCGTGTCCTTCAGGAACTGTCTCCTTCAGGAAGCGTGTCCTTCAGGAACTGTCTCCTCCAGGAAGCGTGTCCTTCAGGAACTGTCTCCTCCAGGAAGCGTGTCCTTCAGGAACTGTCTCCTCCAGGAAGCTTGTCCTTTAGGAAAAGTGTGCTTTAGGAACCGTGTCCTTCAGGAAGCATGTCCTTCAGGAAGCTTGTCCTTCAGGAACAGTGTTCTTTAGGAATCTTCTGTGTGAGTGTGTCTGTGTGTGTGTGTGTGTGTGTGTGTGTGTATGTGTCTGTGTGTATGTGTGTGTGTGTGTGTGTGTGTGTGTGTGTGTCTATGTATGTGTGTGTGTGTGTGTGTGTGTGTATGTA
This sequence comes from Prochilodus magdalenae, assembly GCA_024036415.1. NCBI lineage: Eukaryota > Metazoa > Chordata > Actinopteri > Characiformes > Prochilodontidae > Prochilodus > Prochilodus magdalenae. The sequence goes on along the minus strand of JAMWET010001976.1, from coordinate 32,299 downwards.
TGTGTCTGTGTGTGTATGTATGTGTCTGTGTGTTTGTGTGTGTGTATATGTGTGTGTCTATGTATGTGTGTGTGTGTGTGTGTGTATGTGTGTGTGTGTGTGTGTGTATGTATGTGTCTGTGTGTGTGTCTGTGTGTGTGTGTGTGTGTGTGTATGTGTGTTTGTGTGTGTGTGTGTGTGTCTGTGTATATGTGTGTTTGTGTGTGTGTGTATGTGTGTGTGTCTGTGTATGTGTGTGTGTCTATGTATGTGTGTGTGTGTGTGTGTGTATGTATGTGTCTGTGTTTGTGTGTGTGTGTGTGTGTGTGTGTGTCTGTGTGTGTGTGTATGTGTGTGTATGTGTGTGTTTGTGTGTGTGTATGTCTGTGTGTGTGTCTGTGTGTATGTGTGTGTTTGTGTGTGTATGTGTGTGTTTGTGTGTGTGTATGTCTGTGTGTGTGTCTGTGTGTGTGTCTGTGTGTATGTGTGTGTGTGTGTGTGTGTCTATGTGTGTGTGTGTGTGTGTGTGTGTAATTTTCCACTGAGTCTTTGTGCCTCTCGGTAGCAGCGGAAGAATTCCCACTGAGACTTAAACGTCCATCTGGCTTCCCTATAATACACCCATATCTGCTTCTGAGCATGTGTGCGTGTGTATTTGGAAAGACTGAAGGCTGTGAATGACTGATTTCATCATTCATACAGGATCAAAAAAACCCAACTCCTGAGGGTGTTTTTCTCCTATTGGACTTGCTGGTGTGGCTAAATGCCTTTCCAAGATTTAATAAAGCTGATTTTTACAGTCTCTTATTGAGGCTCTTAAGCTCTAATTAATAGACAAGTAAGCGTGTGGTGCAAACCCAAGGCCTACAGAATTATAATACCTAACTAAATGATCTTGTGCAGTGCCGTACTCGGTTCTCGGTATTTACTGGGTAAGTTTGAGGTGCAATCACCGCAGTGCTGTATAATTTGAGGATGGAATACCATAATTAATCCATTATAGACCACTTTCAGGAGGTTTTACTTGGCGTATGCTGTTGAGAGTGAAGTTTACACAAAGAGGTAATATCAGCACTCTATGATTATTGGTACTTCCTTTATTAGAGGAATATACATGTGTTATGTGCCAACTGTTATTCTATTCATCAGCTTATGTCCAAAATTCTTGTATATAAATATATATATATATAACATTCAGAATTGGCTAGTTATATACCAAAAAGAGACAAACCATTGTATGCACCAATTACCCTGAAATGTACAGTGCGTGTGTTTGTACGTAGGTACCACCCTGTTGGTCCGAATACAGTACCAGTCAAAAGCTTAGACACACCCAACTAAGTGGATGTTGGTGATCTTAAAAACTCTACAGGCTTACACATAACAGTTCAACTAATGAGAGACCAGTCCATAACCTATATACCACATATGCTCTTGACGTACCCTAGTATGATATTTCTCCATATCTCCACCTCTAATATATATTTAGTGGTGTAGAAACTTTTTGTACTACAGACTTACTCAGTGACTGCTAAGAACATTTCAATGTAATTTAGTGAATCTGTTCATCAACAAAAATAATCATTGTTGGTGGCATCCACCACATTCTTGGCTTGGCGGCAGTGGGCCAGCTCTTTTCTCGAAATTGTCCTGATGGAGGGGTCTGTAGCCCGAATGCATGCAGCTAGCTTTAAGACTTTTCAGGCATGGGATCTAGCATACAAGCTAGTTAAAGAGAAGGTGCAGCTTGTTCAACTATAACCCTGTTTATTATTATTGGAGAGAGATCCGGGTTAGGGGTGGGATGCGCCGCCATGGGGAGGGTCATAAGGGAGTTGCTGCTTGTGTGTTTGGTGGTTGTTTTTCTGTACTTTTTTCAATAAAAAATTGATCACAAAAATAGGTTCTAGATTGAAGATCTAGAACCTAAGAGACTGTAAAAGTCTTTGCCCTTAGAAAATTCATAGACACTTAAATGCGGTTTACACACTTCACAGTCCACTTTATAGGCCCTTTTCACAAAAAAGCAGAAATACGTCGACGCTGGGTAGTACAAGTTCCTGTACTCCCGGCTGACCATGAAATATTTCACTTCATCACTGCCGCGACTGAAATTTGAGGATGTTTCCAGGATCGTTGGAAAATATTCCTCAACGAAGGACTCTAAGATGAACAAAGGCTTCAAATTCTTTGTTGAAGAGTTCCTTCACAGATATCAGGGTTTGGAAGGAAACGCCAGCTAACGTTAGCTTTGTTTACATCTGTGCTAACTAGCTAAGTAGCATTTAATGTATATGCATCATATACTAGCGTTTATTGTTAAATATGTCTAGTTTAAGCGAATAGTAAATATTATGAATGATACTGACTGCTTTAGTTAACGTGATCTACGAAGCTCCTTATTAGCAGCTCCCAATTAGGTCAGCTAACGTAAGCTTTGTTTACATCTATGCCTGCTAACACGCTAGCACAACAAGCTAATCCTCATCACGGGAATGATAGGCTAAGTGTTATTGTTTATTCAGTGTCCAATATAGTCGACAACAAGGTGATAGTCAGAGCTAGGTGCTACCGATCGATGAGGAAGAGCGAGGAGCCACACAAACTTGAGGTTATACATGGTCTGCCGGTTGGCTTCTACTCCCGTCTACTCCCCGGCGAGAGCTTGCTCTTTCAAACGCTGGCAGCTTATGAGGGGGGACGTGAAAATTGTGGTTTCAGGTGCGAGCTTCCCTCTATGTAGTCCGCAGCAGTGAAGTGCCGGCTGCACACAAAGGTACTCCCGTGCCGAATCACAAAGTTTACCCCTTCATCTCTCCTTATCGCACGCACACATTTTTTCCTTTGCTCGCCGGAAAGCCGGAAAGCCATGGAAACTGAGATACGGCTGCTTTTGTTTTGAGTTCGAACACCTTAGTACACTGCAAAATCTCTTGTTCCTGGAACTAGCGTTACCCATCCGGCGCATGTTTCCGGAAAAAAGAATGCGGAAGTGAAAAGGGCCTATTATAACCCCCTACCATGTAACTACACCTTCAGGTTACTCTCTACTTAGATCAGATACATCAGGTTTTCAAGGCAGATCAAAAAGCCTGTGACCCCACCCACTATATTTACTGGCCACTTTATTAGAATCACATCCTTTGGAGATCCACGTTGGTACTCTAGCCCTTCATCAGTGCTAAATATATATACATATACATTCATACGTATGTATTGTTGCTGTCCAAAGAAAAACAGGTATCTCCAAAAAGCCAACTTTACAGGAGAGGCCAAAAACCTAATTTAATCTGAATGGAAGTCAATGGAACCAGACGTCTTACCAAGCAGTTTTGGGCTGTTTCTGTTGGTCCATTCATCATGAGATTCTCACTCAGTGTAAACAGCAGCTGGTGTGGTCAAATGATGCATAAAAGTAAAAATGGACAGAGAGAAGAGATACATGTTTTTCAGTGACGATATATATATCTTCATATTTTGGATTTGATTTCTGAAGACTGCTGTGTGGCCACTACTGTCTTTGCTATCTTTAGCCTGCTGTTTCGGGATTAACAGATTACATAAGCATCAAACATTAAATAACATTGGGCACAGCAGCGTCTAGTCATGTGGGGAGCCAGATGTAATCTTGTCATGTCTGGGGACAACCCTGAGTAATTTTGAACATTTAGGAACTTCTTAGGATAGGGAGAAGCAATTCAACACATTACACAGTGTTAGCTAATGATTGTGGTTGCTAGCTAGCTTGCTTTGCTCATGTGACTGACTAGACACCTGAGAATAAAAAGTATGGACTGGAATAGTGTTTCTCAATCTATGGGCCATGAACCACAAGTGGGCCATGAAGCGTTGTCTAGTGGTCCTCACGCCCATCCTCAGGGACATTAAGAGGTCAATCTTGTTCAAACTATGAATCTTAGTTAATAGAAATGTACAAATAAAAACATATCGCTGAAATAAGTAACTCAAGGCAAATGAAACATCATCAGATGGAGACCCTGATTCGGCAATTAGCTAACCAAAGATGTAGATGCATCTGAAATGAAAGCAGAATGTTGAGACGGTTCCTCAGAAAAATCAAAACCTTGTCCACAAATATAACCCAGACTACATCAAATATGGATTTGTGCAGGGCTGGGTGGTGCTGCTAACCCAAAAGCCCAGTGTGTAGGGTGTGGGCTAACGCTTTCCAGTGATGTGCCAACACCATAACATCACAGTGCACGATCATGTGCCCCCAAAATACTAGCCACCTCCTAGCCAGACACGCTTGTACGACTGGTGTGTACCTAAAACCTATAAACAAAACTGAACCAGGACTGTTCATGACAGCCATGATTATTAGTTATTAGATTATCATGTGTCATCATTGTATCATCACTTTTTTTTTTATAAATATGCACTTGAGGATTAGTTCGGTAAATAGTTCGCTTTTCTTGTGGGCCATTACGCTTATAAAACAGTTGAGCCGAGATCCCCTGGACTAGAACATTTGGAGGTGGGTTGTAAAGAGGGCATACCCTTGTTTCTGGGAGATTTCATCAATCCAGCAGCCAAAGTTCAAGATCATGTGTGTTATATCATATACATATACTTATCAAGTTATGAAAAGATTGACATATGCATTTTGCCTGGGGAAATAAAACACACGCTGGACCTTAACGTCACTGTTGTACCTTCTGAGGGTACCTTTACATTGTATGTACCTTGATGAACAGAAAATGTACATGCACGGCATTTTTCCAGATGCAGTGCATTAACATCACATGCACAGTCCAATAAGACGGTCTGGTTCAATGTTTACGCAAAATCAACATATACTGATAAAGATAAGCTCATGGGGCAAAACATGAGTCACCTGTGACTGAAACGCATGTTATAGCGAGTATTACCACCACAAGCACCAATAACAGCTGTGGCTAGATTTGACATGTCTTGGACAATATTCTGGATGTAGGCCAAATCACTGTTCAGATACTCCTGCATCACAGAATTGGTCAGTTGAGCCAGATTTGGTGGATGCCTTCCCTGGCCTAATTCAAAAAGAGTTTCCTGTAGACTGGGATTTTAGCCACTGCTGGTAGACCCGTATGACTGTACTCTATTCAGCTACTTCCTTCACGCTATGGTCTTTGGCCACGCCCAACTGCATTCACTCCATTTAGCCATTAACATCATTAACATCTGCTTTGGAGCACACCTGGAACGAGACATTCCCTGCACTGTAGCCTTATCCCAATCTATGGATCCCGCCACTCACACCCCGCAGGTAATTATAGACTACCACTGAAACACACATACGCTATAGCGCTAAGAGGGCTGATGTAAAACGTAAAGCTGTCACTGGTATTTCTGTTTTGTCGGCATGTAGCTGAATGAGAGTGGGGTCAGTCTGGGTTTCTATCCGTCTCTAAATACACTCACTTTCCCCCAAGCTGAGTCGGCTTCTGCTGCGGGAAGAATAATATGAATTCCCGGGAGCTGGTTGTGTGTGTGGCCGTGAGGCATGGGTGTGTGTGTCTGAGTACTTGTCGGAATAGTAATAGCTTCATTGTCTGGGCTGAAGGGTGGACAACACTCCTTCCTGCTACACTCCGTATTCCAACCTGCCCTCAAAGCCTCCACCTCTGATAAACGCCTTCCAGTTTATTTGAGCGTATTTATATCTCAAAATGACAGGAGCTAATTAGCTGTGACAGAATGGTCACTGGTCAGTTCTGGAAACGACGGCAGGTGTAGAATGTTAATGTTTCGGTTTCGAGGGAAAGAAAGCTGGAGCCGCTCATTTTGATGAGTCGGTTACAATTGATTCGTTCTATCAGTGGAAATCTTTTGGTGAGCTGATTCGGTTCTGCTCAGCTGCAGCCTATTCTGCTGTATTGCTATATATACAGTGATGGGAATTACTAGCAGTCCGACAATACAATACAGCGACACTGCTTGAGCCATGATATGATTCCATTGGTGTTGTTATAGTTATATGGCATATTGTGATGCATTGAATTTTTTTTTTACTTATAGACACATGACATGTCACTACCACCACCATCCTTTTATAGTGCCAGCCATATTGCATCACTGGACAGCTCAACACGCTTGCAGGAGAATGCTAAATGCTGATTCTATTACATCACCTAACAGACGTCCACATTGGCAAGCATCATTCTACGTCATGAGTAGAGCACTATCTTACCCACCCAGAGAAATTGAGGCCAGATTGGCTGATATCGTGTTTGGAATGTCCAAATGCAGTCACTCCTTTTAGCCAATCATTAACATCTGCATTGGAGCCATTTCCCACACATGGAACGAGACATTCCCTGCACTGTACCACCTCTTCCCAATCTACAAATCCCATCACTCACACCCACAGGTATTCATAGCCCCATCATCCTCGTGCACCGCCATCTGCAGGAGCTTGAAGTTACTACCACCTTAACCACATAAGGCGACTGGACTTTTTTGTCCAGTGAGCTTTTGGTTTTGGTATCTACCAGTTCTCCCTGAAGCACATTAGTCTCCATATAAAATGTCAACTGTTGTGCTGTTTGTCCCCATCCTGATCACCCTGTTCATACAGTACAAACCTGCAGTGGGTGGAGCATAACAGAATCTTCGTCATCTCAAGACGAGGTTCAAACCTGCACTTGCGCTGTCCAAGGTGCTGAAATGAAGGAACTCAAACGAACAGAGAATTCAAACACCTCTACACCTGCTACTGACTCTCTTATTTTAAGATAGGCAGTATTGCCTATGCTGAAGGATAGTTTGGTCACATGCCTGCTAATTAATGCCAACTACAAGTAACAAGTAGCCATAAATGCTAGATATGATTGTTTGAAAACAGTGGGCTTTAGTGGACCCACCTTTGCAAGCTAGACTGGAGCAGTACTGTGCCATACTAAAGTGAAAACTACCACTTTAATGACACTTCTAAAGCAAAGTACAGCTTGAAAACAACAGCAAAGGATTAGCTTGGTTTATAATTCAGGATATATTGGACTGAACCCTAACAAGGTTTTCTGGGCACAACTGAATTCATTTTAACCAATGGGTTAATTGTTGTTCTACCCCTGGCATGGCTACCAGTGTACCTGCATCACATACACTCACACCTCTGGCCTTCAAAGACCAACAACGGCCTCGTCTGATGAGGCTAATGGCTCCTCCGGTGGCATAAGAGGAAATAAAGATGGCAGTTACTCTGGTGTCCATGTTGGATTAAGACTCCCTGTAACCAGCCATTCTGTTTTGTCTGCCGCCTAGAAAACAACATGGTCGGCTTCAGTCACAAGGGACTAGCCTGTGACTGAAGACCCCGAGCCAGCCATTCAGCCAAAGGGCATAACAATAATCAGCACAATATCCTGTGGTCCATGCAAGCCACATAACGGTCAAAGATGACTCTAGAACACAAGAGTGGTGTAATAACCTAATACATATTACACTGTAGGTATAGGGAGGTCATATGAGGTCATATGAGTGTATCTTGAGTATTTTACAGGAGCTTCGAATCAGGTTTGAGACCTCCCTCAACCCAAAACTTCACCTCCACTGATGCATAACTGGAACAGTAATAACGTCTCTCCCTCTCCTTCCCCTGCAGACAGCAACTTCCTCCTGGGTAACGCTCAGGGTCATCGTGGTTACCCCATCGTGTACTGCTCGGACGGTTTCTGCGAACTGACGGGCTTCGTGAGGACAGAGGTGATGCAGAAAAACTGCAGCTGCCACTTCCTGTATGGCCCTGGGACCAGCGAACACGTTGCTCAGGCCATGGAGAAAGCCCTGGAGAGCAAAGAGGAGTACCAGGCCGAGGTCCAGTTCTATAAGAAGAACGGTAAATAACAAAATCATAATCACATCATAACCTTAAAGTCCTACAAGTTTCCCCTCCATGATGGCAAAGGCTGTCAATCAGCTCTACCTGTTCTAACAAGCCCTGGTCCTGTGATAGAAAAGCCCATGTCGCCTTGAGTTCTGTCTGTGTGGGTTTCCTCTGGGTGCTTCAGTTTCCTCCCACCGTCCAAAGACATGCGCTCAGGTGAACTGGAGATGCTAATTGAGTGTGTATATGGACTGGTGGCCCGTCCAAGGTCTTTTCTGCCTTCTGCCCAATTGAATGCTGGGATAGGCTCCAATCTTTCTATCCTTTTAAAAGTATACAGGGGTTTGGAAGATCAGAGAGAGTGAAAGCTGATGGCTTCAGGTTGCCATCTCCTATATTTGATTACGGATTAGGGTTGCCACCCGTCCCGTAAAAAAACAGAATTGCCCTTATTTGGGAATTTAATGTAGCGTCCCGGATTGTACCAATACGGGAACGCGATTTCTTCCGTATTTCTGTAAATGTCCGATACACACGTCTATCACACATACATGAATGATCACAATCCACCCCCACCACCACACCCACCACCCCGGATTTAGCCCAAATACGGGACAGGATTTGTTCGGTATTTCCGTAAATGTCCAATACACACGTCTTTTACACACATATGAATCCGCACCCCCCTCCCATCCTTAATTTTCATTTTTGAAAGGTGGCAACCCAACTACTGATCCAATCACAATCACTTTTCCTCCAACCCATAATAATTTATAACTAGGCAAAGCTATGTATGTTGTGTATGTTATGCTCAGCTTTGCTGATTTAGCTCTGGATTGCTGTAGCTAGGAGTTATGGAAGCTCATACTGCACTAATTAGCCCTGTGTAAACTGCATATGCCAAGTAGCAATGAAGCTATAAAGCGATTTGGGCTTCCTTGAAGTGGAACTTGCCATGCCGGGCTAAGTGGAAGTGGCACTTGCTCAGCTCTTGACACCTTGCTGGGGATCCTTCAGACATCCTTGGAGGGAGTAATCATGAGGAGACAGATGTAGCAGTGAGGGTCTGAGTACTTGTTGCATACTTAGATGGTGAAGACTTTTGCAATAAGCAGGAGAGACTGGCAGGATAGATTTGTTTTCCCTACAATGTCAGGAATTATTACATTATAAGGCTATTAATTTAGTTATCACTTCCTGTTAGTAAGAATTAAGCTGGAGGCCTGGGTCCTCTAGCAGGTCCTAGCTAGTTATACAGAGAGGAAAGGAGAGCGTGTTGGTGTACAGTAACTCAGTAAGTGTAATGTGTTAGTGTGCTGTAAGTAGTGTGTGGGTGTACAGTAACTCAGTCAGTGTAGTGTGTTAGTGTACTGTAGGTAGTGTGTTGGTGTACAGTAACTCAGTAAGTGTAATGTGTTAGTGTACTGTAAGTAGTGTGTTGGTGTACAGTAACTCAGTAAGTGTAATGTGTTAGTGTGCTGTAAGTAGTGTGATGGTGTACAGTAACTCAGTAAGTGTAATGTGTTAGTCTGCTGTAAGTAGTGTGTTGGTGTACAGTAACTCAGTAAGTGTAATGTGTTAGTGTGCTGTAAGTAGTGTGTTGGTGTACAGTAACTCAGTAAGTGTAATGTGTTAGTGTGCTGTAAGTAGTGTGTTGGTGTACAGTATCTCAGTAAGTGTAATGCGTTAGTGTACTGTAAGTAGTGTGTTGGTGTACAGTAACTCAGTAAGTGTAATGCGTTAGTGTACTGTAGGTAGTGTGTTGGTGTACAGTAACTCAGTAAGTGTAATGCGTTAGTGTGCTGTAAGTAGTGTGTCGGTGTACAGTAACTCAGTAAGTGTAATGTGTTAGTGTGCTGTAAGTAGTGTGTTGGTGTACAGTAACTCAGTAAGTGTAATGTGTTAGTGTGCTGTAAGTAGTGTGTTGGTGTACAGTAACTCAGTAAGTGTAATGTGTTAGTGTACTGTAAGTAGTGTGTCGGTGTACAGTAACTCAGTAAGTGTAATGCGTTAGTGTACTGTAAGTAATGTGTTGGTGTACAGTAACTCAGTAAGTGTAATGCGTTAGTGTACTGTAAGTAGTGTGTGGGTGTACAGTAACTCAGTAGGTGTAATGTGTTAGTGTGCTGTAAGTAGTGTGTTGGTGTACAGTAACTCAGTAAGTGTAATGTGTTAGTGTGCTGTAAGTAGTGTGTTGGTGTACAGTATCTCAGTAAGTGTAATGCGTTAGTGTACTGTAAGTAGTGTGTTGGTGTACAGTAACTCAGTAAGTGTAATGCGTTAGTGTACTGTAGGTAGTGTGTTGGTGTACAGTAACTCAGTAAGTGTAATGCGTTAGTGTGCTGTAAGTAGTGTGTCGGTGTGCAGTAACGCAGTAAGTGTAATGCGTTAGTGTGCTGTAAGTAGTGTGTCGGTGTACAGTAACTCAGTAAGTGTAATGTGTTAGTGTGCTGTAAGTAGTGTTGGTGTACGGTAACTCAGTAAGTGTAATGCGTTAGTGTACTGTAAGTAGCGTGTTGGTGTACAGTAACTCAGTAAGTGTAATGTGTTAGTGTACTGTAAGTAACGTGTCGGTGTACAGTAACTCAGTAAGTGTAATGTGTTAGTGTACTGTAAGTAGCGTGTTGGTGTACAGTAACTCAGTAAGTGTAATGTGTTAGTGTGCTGTAAGTAGTGTGTTGGTGTACAGTAACTCAGTAAGTGTAATGTGTTGGTGTACTGTAAGTAACGTGTTGGTGTACAGTAACTCAGTAAGTGTAATGTGTTAGTGTGCTGTAAGTAACGTGTTGGTGTACAGTAACTCAGTAAGTGTAATGTGTTAGTGTGCTGTAAGTGGTGTGTTGGTGTTCAGTAACTCAGTAAGTGTAATGTGTTAGTGTGCTGTATGTAGTGTGTTGGTGCACAGTAACTCAGTAAGTGTAATGTGTTAGTGTACTGTAAATAGTGTGTTGGTGTACAGTAACTCAGTAAGTGTAATGTGTTAGTGTACTGTAAGTAGTGTGTTGGTGTACAGTAACTCAGTAAGTGTAATGTGTTAGTGTGCTGTAAGTAGTGTGTTGGTGTACAGTAACTCAGTAAGTGTAATGTGTTAGTGTACTGTAAGTAGTGAATGAAAGTGGTGGACGATTCAAAGACAAGCCACTGTGTCCTCGATGCCAGAGAGGATTTTGTTCATGTACAGTATGGCCCCGCCTCTCACCTTACCCACATATACTGTAGCTAGCGTATTGGCTAACCAAGCTACAAGCTAAGCAGCCATTTCAAGTTCTTTTGGCTCCTTCAGACTCGCACCCCAGCCACTTGAGGAGCCGTATGTAAGGCCAGAGCCTATAGCTGCAGGGGTGATCGATCACGAGTGGGCACAGCCTGGGTAAAGCTGGAGCCAATGTGAGCCAATGGTAAATGGGCCATGTAGTCCAGCGAGACACCTTGGCAGCTTGTTCAGCCTAGCAACAATAGATGGGATCTATGGGCAGAGCGAGATAGCAAGAGAGACCTTTCCTCCTTACATTACCATACCACCCTGAGGAGTTCATACGAACATGTGGACCATATGGCAATTCCCTGTTGACTGCAGCAGATAGGGTAATGAATATGGGACACTGTTTCGTGTTCCTTGACCTTGCCTATGGCAAAATGACAGCCAATGTGGTCTGTGTTTACGTACAGCATAGCCTGCGACATTAACTAGCAGATCTACAACCCAGTTCTGCCACTGATTAGCACTTAACCAGGATGAAAGAACACACAGCACAAGATCCTAAACACTTTCAACTGACTTACAATGGAAAGCCAACAGAGAAACATTAAAGAATAAATCCCAGACTTCAAGCCTTTGGGAAAACTGAATGTGCCTCATTAATGACATTTAGACATACAGGGGTTGGACAATGAAACTGAAACACCTGGTTTTATTAGTATGGTGTAGGGCCTTCTTTTGCGGCCAATACAGCGTCAGTTGGTCTTGGGAATGACATATACTGCGTCCTGCACAGTGGTCAGAAGGATTTTAAGCCATTCTTCTTGCAGGATAGTGGCCAGGTCACTACGTGATGCTGGTGGAGGTTCGTCCTTCTTGGTGGTATGCTGACATTACCCTGGATACCGTGGCTCTTGATACATCACAAAGACTTGCTGTCTTGGTCACAGATGCGCCAGCAAGACGTGCACCAACAGTTTGTCCTCTTTTGAACTCTGGTATGTCACCCATAATGCTGTGTGCATTGCAGTATTTTGAGCAGAACTGTGCTCTTACCTGCTAACTGAACCTTCACACTCTGCTCTTACTGGTGCAATGTGCAGTTAATGAAGATTGGCCACCAGGCTGGTCCAATTTAGCCATGAGACCTCCCACACTAAAATGACAGGTGTTACAGTTTCATTGTCCAACCCCTGTAGTGCACATGTAACAATGGCTTTGATTTATCTCATTGTCAAAACATTCCCCAGCTAGAAACAAGTTCTAAGATGTTCTGGGAATGTGCAGTGCGATGTTCCTTTAATGATTTCAGTGGGCAGTTTTATTTTGGTTCCCTGAATGTTCTTTCTAAAGGTAGCAGAACATTCCCTAAAATCATTCTGTCACGTCAGGTCTCAGTTTTCAAGATGTTGCACCGAGAATATTCTTCTTATGTCATCATGTAACAATCTGGGGCCCTGGAAACATCCTCTAAACATCCTCTCAATGTTGCATGTGGAACGTTATGGCTTAGTAAACGTGAAACCTTATAGGAGCATCCATAACATTTCACTTTATAGCCAGCATATCTAAAATTATAAACCTTCTTTGAACCTCAGTCTCAAACATTTTCTTTAAACTTTATTGGTTCCCTGCTTGCTGGGTTAGTGCTAGTGCTTACAAAACACTGAACGCTCCTTTCCTTTGCTTGTCTTGTTGTCTGGCATTGACCCAAGGAGGATGGGTTCCCCTTTTGAGTCTTGGTTCTTCTCGAGGTTTCTTCCTTTTAAACTGAGGGAGTTTTTCCTCACCTCTGTCGCTCTTGGCCTGCTCACTGGGGGCTCGGACACCAGATTCTTTGTAAAGCTACTTTGTGACTTAAGTTCATCATCCAATTTGGAAAAAAATAGTTTTCTGCACTAGTTTCTACAATGTCACAATTCATAGGCAATGTGCTGATTCTGCATGAAAGACCGTTTGTGGTCTTGTTTGTTATGGCATACGTACATTAAGGTTTAGAGTTATGAAGATATGGTGTTGTAAAGTTCTGGTCTCAGCTACACTACCACACAAACGATGGACAACAACCAACAACCTTGGAACGTACTCAGACATGGCTTTAAAATGATGGTAGAGAACCTAGAGAATGGTAACTAGTTATCATTAACAGTGTTAGCATATTCTTGGTGTCCTCAATGTGGACTGTTTTGGTGTCCTTACATTTCGCTAGATTTTGAGTACACAGGGTTCTGGCAGAAATCCCCAGGTGGTAGTAACCTCAGGCTCCTACAGATGGCGCTGCATGAAGATGATGCGGCTATAAACACCTGTGGGGTGTGAATGACGGGATCTGTAGATTGAGAAGAGGTACTACAGAGGTGGTGACCACAGTGTGAAGGAAGTAGCTGAATCTGCAGGTGTATGGAAGTGTACAGTCATACGGGTCTACCAGCAGTGGCTAAAATCCCAGTCTACAGGAAACTCTCCTCGGAACTGTGCCAGGGAAGGCCTCCATCATATCTGGGAGAACATAGCAGTTGCTGAACATTGATGTGGCCTGCATCCGGAAACTTATCCAGGTTTAGAGGTTATCAAGGTTTAGAGGTTATCAGGGTTTAGAGCTTATGAAGATATGGTGTTGTAAAGTTCTGGTCTCAGCTACACTACCATACAAACGATGGACAACGACCAACGACCTTGGAACATACTCAGACATCGCTTTAAATGATGGTAGAGAGCCTAGAGAATGGTAACTAGTTATCATTAAAAGTGATAGCATGTTCTTGGTGTCCTCAGTGTGGACTGTTTAGGTGTCCTTACGTTTTGCTAGATGTTGAAGCTGAGTACACAGGGTTCTGGCAGAAATCCCCAGCCTCCGGCTAAAGCCCCGCAGCCAACAACACAAGCCACCAAGGGTAATGCCTCAGGGAGAAAGATACGTTCGATATGAAAACCTTCACTGCAAGAGTATAATAAAGGCACGGTCAATGAGCCAAAGTGCCATGTTGTTTAAAATCAATATGGGACCTTAACACTGCGGTTGAACACAGTCATTAATTTCCAATCAATGAATACATCAAATATATGCTCTTCAGAACAATGCATTTTTCTTTCATATCGCAGTTTAGTGTCTGCTATTAGTCACACTCCAGAATGTCATTTCACCATTTGGCCTTTTACGATCATAAATGTATGAGGGGCCATAAAAGGGGGAATTTATAGCCATTTTATGGATTAACATTACATAATGGAGCATATGGGAATTAGAGATGTTCTAGTTGAAGGTCTAGAGCTAGTCATTGTTCACACTTGGTTTTGGTTACTGTGGAAGTGATGGGTATCAGATCTCTCGGGGTCCTATAAGTTCCCCAATAGAACATTTAAATATGAATTGGTCACAAATTGCCCAAATTCTGAATGTTTGAGGGGCCACGAAAGGGAAATTTATAACCATAAAAGTTCTAGTTGTCACGGTTTGTTCTTGGAAATGGTTATAGTGTTGGTGATAGGAACCAGATGTCTGTGGTAATTAGGCTGCCACTCGTATTTACAGTCAGTGATGTATCTAGAACTTCCAGATGGCCTACAACAATGTTTTCTTGCCCACAGAATTGGTCCCGTCTATTAGAAGTCAACATGTGATTGGTTGATTCCTAACATGTTAGGCCTTCTCCTCAGCTCTTGAAGCCCTAACCAATAGGAAAGCCCAAATAGCTGTATCTGCTTGATGCTGCGAAATGAAGGCAATTCCCAATGGACCAGTTTTCCACTCACCATCTAAAGAGTCGAACCCTTTTGTTTCCATCTTAATGTTACAATGGAATGAAAAAGGGGATTTCTGTAACACTGGTGAAACTTGAGGTGCAGTACAAGCATGACTCCAATGAATATAAACTAGCAGAAAATTACACATTAATTTTCTCAGAAATCAGTAGGCGGCCTCCGAAAGCCCAGAGGACCCCGCATGGTCCTCCCTGAGCTCTGTTTCTCTGCAAAGGGGCATTTCACATCCATCCACTCGGAAGTTAGCAGGACATGTCCATCTCAGCCAAAGAGAGGGGTACAGGCTGCTCTAGCCACGACATGTCACCATATGAATTTCATCATGTCCTGTTTTCTCTCTGTGTTGTTGCAGGAACCTCGTTCTGGTGTCTTCTGGACATTGTGCCCATTAAAAATGAGAAAGGAGAGATGGTGCTGTTTCTGTTCTCCTTCAAGGACATCACGGACACACACGGCAAAGGTCACCACAGCACCATAAAAGATGGTATGATCATTAGGAGACTCGTCGCAGTCTGATTGCTTCCTAGATTTGCTCCCCCGAAAGTTCTACAGTAAGAGTGCTGTGAGTGTGAACGAAACAGCCAAACAGCCTCCAGGTTTTGTTCTGTCAGGACACAGGAAAAGCCCACGCGTTAAATTATTATCTACAGTGTTGACTTCTATTTTGACTTACTGCTGCTTAATCTCTCCATGTGTCCAATTGAGTCCAGCATGATAAATGCACACATTCTACATATCGTCGCTGTCCAAAGAAAAACACGTATCTCCATTTTTGTTGATTTTTACTTTTATGCCTCATTGGATCATATAAGCTGCTGTTTACACCGTGCGGAAATTTCATGAAGAATGGACCAATAGAAATGGCCCAAAACTGCTGGGAAAGACGTCCGGTTCCATAGACTTCCATTCAAATTAAATTAGGTTTTTGGCCGCTCCTGTAAAGTTGCCATTTTGGAGATACCTGTTTTTCTTTTATACTCTATTATACTCAGGTTGTTTCATGCCATAATCCATTATACATGATCGTAACCCCTCCCCCAAGCTGAATCAGTCCTCATTACTTCACTCACAACTTGGATTGCTGCAGCTAAACAATACGAATAGACAGGGGAGTGTTAATTGTGAGGCTTTGGCAATACCAGTGTAGTACATATATTCTAATATACCCAATAAATTCTGTCTATGGAAAGAATTTCTAGCTTGGACTCCAATTAATAATTTAATTCACAGTTTTATGAAGGAATTGAAATTACATATGTGAAAGTGACTTTTTACTAGAAAAAATTCAAGCTTTCAATGCAGGCACATTCGATTCCTGATATCAAGATTTACATATTTACTTGTGAAATTTTAAATTAAAAGGGGGATTAGGTGTCCATTTGAGTCCAGCATGATAAATGTACACAGTGGTGACACATTCTACATATCGTCGCTGTCCAAAGAAAAACATGTATCTCCAATTTTGTTGATTTTTACTTTTATGCCTAATTGGATCACATAAGCTGCTGTTTACACTGTGTGGAAATTTCATGAAGAATGGACCAACAGAAATGGCCCAAAACTGCTGGGAAAGACGTCTGGTTCCATTGACTTCCATTCAAATTAAATGAGATTTTTGGCCTCTCCTGTAAAGTTGCCATTTTGGAGATATCTGTTTTGCTTTGGACAGTGACCATATCCTTCTAAATATGTTCACATAATGCTCAGGTTGTTTCATGCCATAATCCATTATACATGATCGTAACCCCCCCCCTCCCCCCCCCCAAGCTGAATCAGTCCTCATTACTTCACTCACAACTTGGATTGCTGCAGCTAAACAATACATATAGACAGGGGAGTGAACTATATGTTAATTGTGAGGCTTTGGCAATACTTAAATATTAATATACTACACAAATATGTAGTACATATATTCTAATGGAAAGAATTTCTAGCTTAATAATTTAATTCACAGTTTTACGAAAGGCATTTAAATTACATATATGAAAGTGACTTTTTCTAGAAAAAATGTAAGCTTTCAATGCAGGCAAATTCAATTCCTGATATCAAGATTTACATATTTTTCTAGTGAAATTTTAAAATTAAAAGTGGGATTAGGTGAAATAGAAAATGAAAGCTAAAATGGCTTGCTATAGTAACTTGAACTTCATCCTCTCAATGCAATTTGAATTGTAAAAATATAACGGTAAAACTTCGTAAAAATTAAAAATGGTTACTACAACTATAAAAATGACTTGCAGTAAAGGTACTTCTAAAAAATGAGTTTTACATGCTAAAATATAAGTCTTACAATTAAAATTGTTCATTTTTAAGATGGATTTGGATTTTTAGTTTTGTATAGTACAAAATTACTATTACCATTACCTACAAAAAACGTAGTTTCTTAAATAAAACTTTAAAACATCTTAACCAAACAATTAACTATTACATACAGCACTTCTATCTTTAAAAGCTCTGATCATTTGATTTTCCTTGTTTCCATTTCATCGCCCATGTTTGCATATTTAATATGCATGGCCTCATTTACATGTGGGTTTTCATTGGCTCTTGTTTAGGACACTGGTGAAAATACTGTAGCATTAAAAGACCCCAGCACACTAACCTCTGCCACAGCGGCTTTATAAGCAGCTTGGAACCTGGAAAAAGCGAGCAAAACAGACTCATGATAAGTTTATCCACTTCACCCAGAACTATTAGCCCCCAGCTTCCTCTCAATGCTGTATGTTGTGTGTAGATGAGAAGAGGCAGAGCAGGAAGAGCGGGAGCTCTCGTCTGAGTGAGGCCCGTCGAAGAGGACGCACCGTGCTCTGCCACATCACCAGCCAGTTCTCCCGAGGGGGCAAGAATGAGGTCAACCTGGGTGGGGTCAGTACACTACAACACTAATTACTACTACTTGCTCGTTATAACTGACTAATTAGTCAATTATAATGTATAATATCCAGTATATGTCAATATATCTGATGCCTGTGTAATGAGTGCTATAATAAAGTGAACACTTTTAGCTAGCCAGTTAGCTTGTGGCTAGTCTGTGGGTTCAAAAAATGTTTGCCTGTAGACTTTTTTTGTATTGTAAACAGTTATGATGTGGTTTGTGGGCGGAGCCTAACTGGTGGCAGAAAGTGACAGTTAACATATTGGTGTCAGGTATTGGAATTTTAGGACTTTGGATCTTCCGGATGGCTTCTTCAGATAATTTAATGGTTTGCCACCAGAACACACGTTCTGTTGTACACTACTAAGCTAACCATTGGGAATGGGATGAGTTTTCCTGAAATTCAAGGATACAGTAATGGTCAAAGTTACAATGGCCGAACATCCGAAAATCCCAGGGTCTATATCAAACCACAACTCCAGTCCTACAGAGATCCTGATGGTGTATAGTTTTGTACTTTGTGATGTCCAGAACCTTGAATACCAAGAACTGCTTAATGGCTTTTTGTGTATGATGGATCAATGTGCTGTCCAACTAGCTACAAGGACCTGGGCTCTTATAAAAAAGTCAAACACCTACATACTGAGGCTGAACTGCCCTTAAATCTCTGGATTACTATTAGCTCTGTATCTTAGAATAATGTTGATCATTAGAACTACTGATGCTACTTTAAGGTGTATGTAAAAATGTTCATTCTAGTTATGTCATGCTGGTAGACTAATGTAGGGCTAATACAGTTAGCTGTTAGCTGTAGGGCTAAGACAGTATGCCGTATAATATTTGAATATTATGTGGGTGTATTGTTTACATCGATTTCACAGTCTAATGTAGGCTAGCACTGCTCTGTAAGGCACCCATTGTCTGCATTTGACCCTGCAGGGCATCTTCGCCAATGCTATTATATGAAAATGAAAGTCATTCGTTCCCCCTTTCTGTTCCTTTGTTATTCTGTGGATCACCTATTTCTGCCGTTTTTCCTGCCACCAAAATACCACAACAATATGTCCCTAAATGCCAGAGACATGCTGTGACGTAGCTGTGACGTCCACCCCAAACTGGCCTATTAGGAGGGTGTAGGAACACAAGAACTTGTTGCTGAAGGCATATCAAGCATCGCGAACTGGTTTTAGTAAGAAGTACTAACCACTCTGCTGAAAACGCACAGCACAGACCAGCATGTATTTCATTCTGGTTTAAGCTGGGCTATGCTGGTGTATGCTGGTCTAGTGCTGGTTTAGCTGGTCACCTCAACATGGTCCTAGAGTCCTACAAGACATGTGCTGGTTTGGATGGTGATCAACTTATTAACCTCCATTACTGCTGACCAGCATCCCAGCATCCAAAACCCATCATATACTGGTTTTGATGGTGACCAGCTTACTCATCTTCATTACTGCTAACCAGCATCCCAGCATCCCAAACCCAACATATACTGGTTTTGATGGTGACCAGCTTACTCATCTTCATTACTGGTGACCCGCATCCCAGCATCCCAAACCCCATCATATACTGGTTTTGATGGTGACCAGCTTACTCATCTTCATTACTGCTAACCAGCATCCCAGCATCCCAAACCCCATCATATACTGGTTTTGATGGTGACCAGCTTAATCATCTTCATTACAGCATCCCAGCATCCCAAACCCAACATATACTGGTTTTGATGGTGACCAGCTTACTCATCTTCATTACTGCTAACCAGCATCCCAGCATCCCAAACCCATCATATACTGGTTTTGATGGTGACCAGCTTACTCATCTTCATTACTGCTAACCAGCATCCCAGCATCCCAAACCCCATCATATACTGGTTTTGATGGTGACCAGCTTAATCATCTTCATTACTGCTAACCAGCATCCCAGCATCCCAAACCCCATCATATACTGGTTTTGATGATGATCAGCTTACTCATCTTCATTACTGCTGACCAGCATCCCAAACCCATCATATACTGGTTTTAATGGTGATCAGCTTAATCATCTTCATTACTGCTGACCCGCATCCAAGCATCCCAAACCCATCACATACTGGTTTGGATGGTGATCACCTTACTCATCTTCATTACTGCTGACCAGCATCCCAGCATCCCAAACCCATCATATACTGGTTTTGATGGTGACCAGCTTAATCATCTTCATTACAGCATCCCAGCACCAAACCCCATCATATACTGGTTTTGATGGTGATCAGCTTACTCATCTTCATTACTGCTAACCAGCATCCCAGCATCCCAAACCCAACATATACTGGTTTTGATGGTGACCAGCTTACTCATCTTCATTACTGCTGACCAGCATCCCAGCATCCCAAACCCAACATATACTGGTTTTGATGGTGATCAGCTTACTCATCTTCATTACAGCATCCCAGCATCCAAAACCCATCATATACTGGTTTTGATGGTGACCAGCTTAATCATCTTCATTACTGCTAACCAGCATTCCAGCATCCCAAACCCATCATATACTGGTTTTGATGGTGACCAGCTTACTCATCTTCATTACTCCTGACCAGCATTCCAAACCCAACATATACTGGTTTTGATGGTGACCAGCTTACTCATCTTCATTACTCCTGACCAGCATTCCAAACCCATCATATACTGGTTTTGATGGTGATCAGCTTGCTCATCTTCATTACTGCTGACCTGCATCCCAGCATCCCAAACCCAACATATACTGGTTTTGATGGTGACCAGCTTACTCATCTTCATTACTGCTAACCAGCATCCAAAACTCATCATATACTGGTTTTGATGGTGACCAGCTTACTCATCTTCATTACTGCTGACCCGCATCCCAGCATTCCAAACCCATCATATACTGGTTTTGATGGTGACCAGCTTACTCATCTTCATTACTCCTGACCAGCATTCCAAACCCAACATATACTGGTTTTGATGATGACCAGCTTACTCATCTTCATTACTCCTGACCAGCATTCCAAACCCAACATATACTGGTTTTGATGGTGACCAGCTTACTCATCTTCATTACTGCTGACCAGCATTCCAGCATCCCAAACCCAACATATACTGGTTTTGATGGTGACCAGCTTACTCATCTTCATTACTGCTGACCCGCATCCCAGCATCCCAAACCCATCATATACTGGTTTTGATGGTGACCAGCTTACTCATCTTCATTACTCCTGACCAGCATTCCAAACCCATCATATACTGGTTTTGATGGTGACCAGCTTACTCATCTTCATTACTCCTGACCAGCATTCCAAACCCATCATATACTGGTTTTGATGGTGACCAGCTTACTCATCTTCATTACTGCTGACCAGCATCCCAAACCCATCATATACTGGTTTTAATGGTGACCAGCTTACTCATCTTCATTACTGCTGACCAGCATTCCAAACCCATCATATACTGGTTTTGATGGTGACCAGCTTACTCATCTTCATTACTCCTGACCAGCATTCCAAACCCATCATATACTGGTTTTGATGGTGACCAGCTTACTCATCTTCATTACTCCTGACCAGCATTCCAAACCCATCATATACTGGTTTTGATGGTGACCAGCTTACTCATCTTCATTACTGCTGACCAGCATCCCAAACCCATCATATACTGGTTTTAATGGTGACCAGCTTACTCATCTTCATTACTGCTGACCAGCATCCCAAACCCATCATATACTGGTTTTAATTGTGATCAGCTTACTCATCTTCATTACTGGTTTTCCTGGAAATACATTAAATGACCAGAGTGTTACACTGAACAGCTATTTGTTCTCTGGTGTAAGTTATAAAATGTGTAAACGTTCATATTCAGCTTTAGCATAGCCTTAGCTTTAGCACAGCACTCGCTGAAAGCTAATGATGTCGTCTGCAGTTTGTTTGCTAGCTCAGCAGTAATATAAAGTCAAATAGGTTAATTTAGTCCAAATGCCTGTGAACTCTCCAGGCACATTTTGCTCTCCAGTCATTTAGCAGATGTGCTTTCTAAAAAAAAAAAAAAAGCCTAGCATTCTCTTTGCGTGTCTCATCATTTGCTGAAGCAATTTTGTTTAAGTGCCGGGTTGAAGGGCAGAACAGCTGCGTGACTCGGAGTCACACGATGAAGTGTACAATCGCTAATCAAGGGCCCAAAGCACTGGAGCCAACACAGCTGCCCATACGACAGAAGAGATGCAGACAGTTCAGATCTAGGGCGGCAGCATCTGGTCAGCACTGTTATGGCACCAGGCAGTACGTTTTACTGTTGGCTGACTATGAACTTCATCTAACTTAACAAGCCCACCTTTACAAATGCTAAGACACCTTCCCTGCTGGACCGCAGATCTTAGGCCAGCATGGATTTCAAGCTGGTCTGGCGGTCACTTAGCACGCTCATACAGGTTGACCAGCATATCACTGTTGATGAAAAGACACATTTACATTTAGATGACGCTCCTATCCAGAGCCACTTACAAGGGTATCCATATTGCAGGTGGGCCAATGTAGTATTGGGAGTGTTGCCCAAGGACTCTTATTGGTGTAGCACAGCATAGTCACCCAGACCGGGAACCGAACCCCCATCTCCCAGATGGTGTGATAGCGCCCTGGTGGCCACACCACTGAGCCACACCAACCACATTTGCACATTGTCAAAGCAAAGCTTGATACAGTCTCTACACCAATTTCATGATGAGTGGACCAGTAGAAGCTCTCCAAAATTACTTGGACCAAACACTAGCATCCTTTGAACTCCACTGATGAGCAGACCACCACCTAAAACACTGCAGGAGCTGGTTTTGCTGGTGACCGCCTGCCTTTCCTAGCAGACTGTGTGGTGACTCCATGTACTAATGCTCTCTGTCTTGTTTTGGTCTTGACCTATTTCAGATTCAGCCTTGTTTTGGTCTCGGGGTAAGCTGGACTCCGGTTAAGTCCTGTGGCTTTGCCTAAGTTAGGCTGAATGCTTGTTGCTGGGGTGTTAGTCCTCTGGGGTAGCCCACAGGTTAAACATGGTTAGATAAAATATATTGGTTGAGGATGTAACTGATCATTTCCGTAAAGGCTTAACTGCGTATTTTCCATTTGCTGATCTTCATTAGTTCCTCTTAATGTAATCTCTCTCGGTCCTGGTCACCTCTGGTCTTGGTCTTGACTCAGACTCGGATCTAGTGGTCTTGACTACAACACTACTAGCAGGACTATGGTAATCAAACAAGAGATAAGGAAAGCTAGCAGACAGTGTTGATGCACTCACAACTTAATGTGGCAAATTGATCCGTTGACCTTTAAGAATGAATGTAATGAATACATTTATTGGTGTAATGAGCTAAAAACATTCCTTCATATTTCTCAGGCATGAATCTTATCAGTTAAGAGACTTCAGTAATGCTTCCTGCAGCCAATGTGATTCTGAAGGAACATCGTCTACATGGGAAAAATTACCTGGACACAGTGATTGTCATGCAATCTCTCACAAGGAAATAAAGAGAAATACAAAAATGAACCTTTTCGATTGATAGACCTTTTCTTTTAGATAAACAGATAGATAGATAGATAGATAGATAGATAGATAGATAGATAGATAGATAGATATGTAAATATATAGATAGACAGATAGATAGATATGTAAATATATAGATAGACAGATAGATAGATAGATAGATAGATATACACTGATATATAGATATGTAAAGATATAGATAGATGGATAGATAGATAGATAGATAGATAGATAGATAGATAGATATACACTGATATATAGATATGTAAAGTTATATATATATATATATATATATATATATATATATATATATATATATAGATAGATAGATAGATAGATAGATATACACTGATATATAGATATCTAAAGTTATATATATATATATATATAGATAGATAGATAGATAGATAGATAGATATACACTGATATATAGATATGTAAAGTTATATATATATATAGATAGATAGATAGATAGATAGATAGATAAATATACACTGATATATAGATATGTAAAGTTATATATATATATAGATAGATAGATAGATAGATAGATAGATAGATAGATAGAAAGATAGATAGATAGATAGATAGATAGATATGTATAATTACATGTATTTGCATTTACTTGAATTAGTTTTTTTTTGTTTAATTTTAAAAACATTAAAAATAATTTTTAAAAAATGTCCGGCATAGTGTGTAGCACTGAAGGGCCTGAGTTTGATTCCCGCCTGGGAGCATCTGGGAATCCTTTCTGTGCGGAGTTTGCATGTTCTCTGGGTGTGTCTATGTGGATTCCCGCCCACCATCCAAATACATGCATTCAGGTGAATTGGAGATGCTAACTTGCCCCCTAGGTGTGAATAGTCTGTGTGTCCGCGCCCCCCCCCCCCCCCCCCCCTGTGATGGATTGGCAGCCTGTCCAGGGTGCTTGGTGCCCTCTGCCCACTGAACGCTGGGGTAGGCTCTAGGACCCTGAACTATAGTCTATGGGTGGAGTCTTATTTTAGCCACAGCCCTGCATTTTCAACTAGGAAGTGGCCGTCCCTGCCTCTCCACATGGTGAGCAGTTAGATCCTGTGGTCCCTAGTGAATGTGTCCCAGTGTCTGAGTATGTCTCTTCAGCTCTTTAAAGGCGTGTTCATGTACTGGCTAGTGTCCTAGAGTTCTGCTCAAAATGAACTAATAATTGTTACTACGGAAACAGTCACTGCTGAAACATTAAGTAGGTTTTGGTAAAGTAGTAGTGAGAAAATAGAATATTCAATTATTTGTTTTAATAAAATGAGCATAATTGATATATAGGGCCATTTAAAGCAAGGCTTTTAGTCTATTGGTGTCTACACTGAGTGTATATACCCTACAGTGCACATCAGTTGGATGAAGACAGTGCCCATGTGTTTATTCTATCGGGTGGCATGTATGAAAAAGACAAGACATGCTTTAAATTAGCATTAGCTGTAGCATTAATTAGCTGTCTGTGACTTCTGCCCTACATTACCCTGAACATCACTGCGCCTCCTCATGAGCTGTAAAGGCCGACGCGCTGTGTAGTGCTAATGCTAACAGCCATCAAAAACACTAATTAGGCTATTCAGACCAGTTTTCCACAGCGGAGGATGGCGATTCTGGTGATGCCCCATTTTGTGTGTCCAACCCCAAAGTTGGCTGAGAGGATGCTGTAGTGGCAGCTGTTGCCGGGAGGACATCTCTGCAGTTGCTATGGCGTTAGGGAGGGGGGCAATAGCAGGCTGCCGGTTTTTGGCCAAAGCTAAAGAGGGCTTCAAGAGCCCCGTAATACTTCCCCTGCGAATTTTGTATCAAAGATGACTGCTTGTGCTAGATTCAAAAACGTCTGCCGCCTGGTTTTCACAGCTGGTCTGAACGCAATGGAGGTTAAATGGTATGAATGTGAGATAGCTGGTGTGTTTTGAACAGTGTGATCTGGGTAATTATAGGACTCATCATTAGGCTTGTTATAGGCTGTATGAGGCTATAAAGCAGCTATCCACAACAGATCATATACAGATACAAAATAGGGATTGCTCAGTAGTAGGGCTGCATGACAGGGACATCAATGCGATAGTACATAAAGCTGTTGGATATCATATATGATTTCAGTCATATCATGAGCAATAAATCATAATTGAACTAGTGAGGCACTGACTGCATGTGCTGAAAGTATTTCTTTGAGGGGACGGAGTCGGGTTGTGGGAATGTGACCGAATGTGCCTCTCCTTGAAGCCAAAATACAAACAGGGCTACAGAAACACATATACGGTATTTATTTAGTTTTATGTGGATCATTCAACCAAATTGGTTCCAAGATTTTACATAAGCGTGCCAGACAGAAAATGAGCCACCTTGTGTGTTTAAAGTGGTAGTAACTTCTCATTTGGGCGTTTGTGGAACCGCATGGTCATACTAACAGCAGTGTATGGAAAATTCCTCACAGAATTGTGCCAGGGAAGCCATACACCAAATCTGGCGCCACTGCAGGATTGGTTGGAGTCATTCAGAATGGGATTGGTTGAATTTATTCAGAGCGGGATCGGTTAGGTTCAGTTAGAGTGGGATCGGTTGGGTTCAGTAAGAGCGGGATTGGTTGGGTTTAGTTACAGTGGGATTGGTTGAGTTCAATAAGAGCAGAGTGGGATTGGTTGGGTTTAGTTAAAGCGAGATTGGTTGGGTTCAGTTAGAGTGAGATTGGTTGGGTTCAGTTAGAGCGGGATTGGTTGGGTTCAGTTAGAGTGAGATTGGTTGGGTTCAGTTAGAGTGGGATTGGTTGAGTTCAGTAACAGCAGAGCAGGACTGGTTGGGTATAGTTAAAGCGGGATTGGTTGGGTTCAGTTAGAGCAAGATTGGTTGGGTTCAGTTAGAGCGGGATTGGTTGGGTTTCAGTTAAAGCGGGGATTGTTGGGTTTAGTTTACAGTGGGATTGGTTGAGTTTCAATAAGAGCAGAGTGGGATTGGTTGGGTTTAGTGTAAAGCGAGATTGGTTGGGTTCAGTTGAGTGGATTTGGTTAGGTTTTCAGTTAGAGCGGGATTGGTTGGGTTCAGTTAGAGTGAGATTGGTTGGGTTCAGTTTTAGATTGGGAATTGGTTGAGTTTCAGTAAACAGCAGAGCAGCGGACTCGGTTTGGTATAGTTAAAGCAGGATGTGGTTTGGGTTCAGTAGAGCAAGATCAAGATTGGTTCCGCACGGTTTCAGTTAGAGCGGGATTGGTTGGGTTCAGTTAGAGTGGGATTGGTTGGGTTCAGTTAGAGCGGGATCGGTTGGGTTCAGTTAGAGCGGGATTGGTTGGGTTCAGTTAGAAAGGGATTGGTTGGCTTCAGTTAGAGTGGAATTGGTTGGGTTCAATTAGAGCGGGATTGTTTGGGTTCAGTTAGAGTGGATTTGGTTGGGTTCAGTTAGAGCGGGAATGGTTTGGGTTCAGTTAGAGTGAGATTTGGTTGGGTTCATTTAGAGTGTGATTGGTTGTGAGTTCATGTAACAGCAGAGCAGGACTGGTTGGGTGTAGTTTAAAGAGCGGGATTGGTTGGGTCTCAGTAGAGCAAGATTGGTTTTTGGGTTCAGTTAGAGCGACGGATTGGTTTGCTGTTTCAGTAAGAGTGCGGGATTGGTTGGGGTTTAGTTTTACAGTGTAATTGGTTGAGTTCAAATAAGAGCAGAGTGGGATTGGTTGGGTGCTTAGTTAAAGCGAGGATTGGCGCTTGGGTTTCGAGTTAGAGCCCCACAAGATTTGGTTGAGTTCAGTTTTTAGAGCGTGATTGGTTATGGGGTTTCAGTTTAGAGCTGAGATTGTGGTTGGGGTTCAGTTAGAGTGGGATGGGTTGAGTTCAGTTAACAGCAGAGCCAGGACTGGTTTGGGTATAGTTAGTAAAGAGGCGGGATTGGTTGGGTTCAGTTAGAGCAAGATTGGTTGGAGTTCAGTTTAGAGCGGGAATTGGTTGGGGTTTCAGTAATAGTGCGGGATTGGTTGTGGTTTTAGTTACAGGGTGATTGGTTGAGTTCAATAAGAGCAGAGTGGGATTGGTTTGGGTTTAGTTTAAAGCGAGATTGGTTGGGTTCAGTTTAGAGTGGATTTGGTTGGTTTCAGTTAGGAGCGGGATTGGTTGGGTTCAGTTAGAGTGAGATTGGGTGGGTTCAGTTAGAGTGGGATTGGTTTGAGTTTCAGTAAACAGCAGAGCAGGACTATTGGTTGGGAGTATCAGTGAAAAGCAGGATTGGTTGGGTTCAGTTAGAGCAAGATTGGTTGGGTTCAGTTAGAGCGGGATTGGTTGGGTTCAGTTAGAGTGGGATTGGTTGGGTTTAGTTAAAGCGAGATTGGTTGGGTTCAGTTAGAGTGGATTTGGTTGGGTTCAGTTAGAGCGGGATTGGTTGGGTTCAGTTAGAGTGAGATTGGTTGGGTTCAGTTAGAGTGGGATTGGTTGAGTTCAGTAACAGCAGAGCCAGGACCTGGGGTTGGGGTATAGTATTTTAAAGCAGGATTGGTTGGGTTCAGTTAGAGCAAGATTGGTTGGGTTCAGTTAGAGCGGGATTGGTTGGGTTCAGTTAGAGTGGGATTGGTTGGGTTCAGTTAGAGCGGGATCGGTTGGGTTCAGTTAGAGCGGGATTGGTTGGGTTCAGTTAGAAAGGGATTGGTTGGCTTCAGTTAGAGTGGAATTGGTTGGGTTCAATTAGAGCGGGATTGTTTGGGTTCAGTTAGAGTGGATTTGGTTGGGTTCAGTTAGAGCGGGATTGGTTGGGTTCAGTTAGAGTGAGATTGGTTGGGTTCAGTTAGAGTGGGATTGGTTGAGTTCAGTAACAGCAGAGCAGGACTGGTTGGGTGTAGTTAAAGCGGGATTGGTTGGGTTCAGTTAGAGCAAGATTGGTTGGGTTCAGTTAGAGCGGGATTGGTTGGGTTCAGTAAGAGCGGGATTGGTTGGGGTTAGTTACAGTGTAATTGGTTGAGTTCAATAAGAGCAGAGTGGGATTGGTTGGGTTTAGTTAAAGCGAGATTGGTTGGGTTCAGTTAGAGTGGATTTGGTTGAGTTCAGTTAGAGCGGGATTGGTTGGGTTCAGTTAGAGTGAGATTGGTTGGGTTCAGTTAGAGTGGGATTGGTTGAGTTCAGTAACAGCAGAGCAGGACTGGTTGGGTATAGTTAAAGCGGGATTGGTTGGGTTCAGTTAGAGCAAGATTGGTTGGGTTCAGTTAGAGCGGGATTGGTTGGGTTCAGTAAGAGCGGGATTGGTTGGGTTTAGTTACAGTGGGATTGGTTGAGTTCAATAAGAGCAGAGTGGGATTGGTTGGGTTTAGTTAAAGCGAGATTGGTTGGGTTCAGTTAGAGTGGATTTGGTTGGGTTCAGTTAGAGCGGGATTGGTTGGGTTCAGTTAGAGTGAGATTGGTTGGGTTCAGTTAGAGTGGGATTGGTTGAGTTCAGTAACAGCAGAGCAGGACTGGTTGGGTATAGTTAAAGCAGGATTGGTTGGGTTCAGTTAGAGCAAGATTGGTTGGGTTCAGTTAGAGCGGGATTGGTTGGGTTCAGTTAGAGCAAGATTGGTTGGGTTCAGTTAGAGCGGGATTGGTTGGGTTCAGTTAGAGTGGGATTGGTTGAGTTCAGTAACAGCAGAGCAGGACTGGTTGGGTTTAGTTAAAAGTGGGATTGGTTGGGTTTCAGTTAGAGCGGGATTGATTGGGGTTTAAGTTAGAGCAGTATTGGTTTTAGGTTAAATTATAGCGGAAATGGTTGGGTTCAGTTAGAGGGGGATTGGTTGGGTTCAGTTAGAGTGGAATTGGTGGGGTTCAATTAGAACGGGATTGGTTGGGTTCAGTTAGAGCAAGATTGGTTGGGTTCAGTAAGAGCAGGATTGGTTGGGTTCAGTTAGAGTGGGATTGGTTGGGTTCAGTTAGAGCGGGATCGGTTGGGTTCAGTTAGAGCGGGATCGGTTGGGTTCAGTTAGAGCAGGATCGGTTGGTTTCAGTTAGAGCGGGATTGGTTGGGTTCAGTTAGAGTGGGATTGGTTGGGTTCAGTTAGAGGGGGATTGGTTGGGTTCAGTTAGAGAGGGATTGGTTAGGTTCAATTATAGCGGGATTGGTTGGGTTCAGTAAGAGTGGGATCGGTTGGATTAATTCAGAGCAGCTTTGGTAGGATTCAATCGGAGTGGGATTGGTTGGGTTCAGTTAGAGTGGGATTGGTTGGGTTCAGTTAGAGCGAGATTGGTTGGGTTCAGTAAGAGCAGGATTGCTTGTATTCAGTCAGTGTGTTGTAAAGGCCACAAATTTTTAAATTCAAAACACATTTATTTTGCTGTTTTTGTGGTTTGTATTTGACACAGTTATATCTCCTTTTTATCTAGTAATTTGGGCTGAAGAGCGATAAAAGTCTAATTCAGGCCTGGTCTTAAATAGTTCTTGAGTTTTGGCCTTTTTACCGAACATCTGCTTTAATAAAATTAAACTGCGACTCAAGTGACATTTCATCACTTGGCTGAGTCCAGTGGACTCAAACCAGCTGGACAGGCTGTGACCTTTTGACCTAGGAAGTGTTATGAAGCGCAACGGTGTTATTGCGACATACCCCTCTGACCTGAATCAGCCTCTAGGCGCCACATCCCGGTGCTTTATCGGGGGCATCCTGTTCCCCCGGACCTCAGGGCCTTTGGGCTCGTTTCCAGCCCAGCACACCTGCTCCCTCTGCAAAAAAAAAAGGCAAAGCCTGGCGTCGCCTTTCCCCTTCAGTCTGGACACCACCACAGCCTCGCTTCCGATTCCACCTGCAAACAGATGGAGCTGTTACACCCCGTCTGCCACCCAACAAGGCTCCTAACACGGTGCCCACATGTTCTCTGTCCTTCACATCGCAAGAGAGACGTGTGTTTTCATATTAGCAACTTACTAGCTACAAAACAAACAAACAAACAAACCAATGAGTAAACAGGCTCATTAAGAAATAATTAATGCAGGGGTGACTTAAATATCCAAAGAGTATAAAATTCGGTCTACTGTAGCGTGCACAATGGTCACTTCTTGTTGGGGAATGTTGGTTGATTTTTCCCAAAGTGAAACATTTACTGGCATTTTAGCTGACGCTCATATCCAGAGCGACTTACAAGGTTAATGATTACAGCTAGGCCAATGTAGTGTGTTGGGAGTCTTTGCCCAAGGACTCTTATTGGTAATAGTACAGCATAGTCAATCCCAGACGGGGATTCAAACCCCAGTCTCCCCATGTAGAGAGGTGACACCCTGAGTAGTGGGCTTTTACCCGCTAAGCTACACTAACCACTTTGAATTAGAGTAGTCCTCAATTTTGATTTATTTTCATTGGTGGTTGAATGGAACCAGATGTCAAACAAAACAATCATAGGCATTTGATTTACTTGCAGAATCCACCAAACAATGTACCAATATACATTTAAACGACCCATATGACCGTACGCCTCCATACGCCTGAGATTCAGGCTACTTCCTCACACTATGGTCTTTGGCCCAAGCCCAAATACAGGTCACTCTTTACAGTCACAGCCAAACATTGACCCAATCATCTGCTCTGGAGCCATTTACCACACATGGAAGCGAGACAATCACCGCACGGCACCACCTTTTCCCAATCTATGAATCCCGTCACTTACCCCACAGTACTCTAGCGCCATCATTCCTCCTGCAGCGCCCCCTGCGGGAGCCTGACAGTTCCTTACCACCTTATTTTTTTGTCCAGTTATGAAGCTTATCAAAAACCAAATCTGGCTTGCTCAAAGGGCTTGGACCCCGGTTTTTCATGACATCATCCCAGATGACCTTCTATGCATATTGAAACTGACTTAACCTAAGATAAGCAATGCAACTGACTTGCGGCGCACTGTAAGAAGCAGCTACATGAAATTGTTTTAGTTTTTCATGGCCTCTTAAAGGACACTGGTCATTGATTTTAAAAAAGTTTGCACAAAAGGACAACCTTATACCTCACCCAACCACGACTGTTCCTTCAGTTCTTTCAGAACAATGTACCCTCCTCCAGATCCGCCTGCTTGTGGTTGCGTAGTCTCGGCTAGGTTTAGCCAGGAAAACCCTTTTGAATTGCTTGGCACCTGTGGAGGGTGGACCAGAGATGAGAAAGAGAAAGAAAAATGAACATGGAGAAAAGAAAGAAGGAGAATCAAAACAGAAACTTAGTTAGATCGCCTGACCACCATTTAACATACTCTGCTTCAGCTGATTACAGAACAGAATTTCCACTGGAAAAATTACAAAATGCTGCAATTCATAATGGATAAAAAAAGGCCATAAGATATTGTTTACAGTAGGTGGAATCGGAATAGGCTGTAGTCTTAGGGGTTTGCTGTTCAGGATACTCAGTCGTGGGGAGAGCACTACAAAAGGAATAATTGAAATGTAAAAACCATGGTATTGAGTTATCTTGTGCATGCATGGAGCTTAGCAGAATTCCAGAAGGGAGTTATAAGAAGGACTACATTAAGAACAACTCATTGTGCCTTGTGGTTTTGCAATGCACTGGCCTCGAAATGGTTTCACCAAAGCTCACAATAAACTTCAGATCAAAGTTAACCTCGGAAACGTGCCCCAATAAGAGCGTTATTAGCTGCGGACACACAGAACGTCCATATGCAGATTCCATCCACTCCACTTGAGAGATAAATATTGCACTACCTTTTCAGCCCCCAAATAGCACTCGCCTACTGCTGTCCTTCAATCTCGGTCTTTTTTCCTGTTTGTTTTGATTTTTATTTATTTATTTAATTTTTTTTGGTTGGGGTGGGTGGGGTGGTGTGGAGTTGCCTAATCTCACAAACACTTATTAAGAACCCTTTATTCAGATGGGAAAGACTACTTATTAGTAACATTATATATAAATATTATGATAGATATATTGAAACTCAGAATATGTAGCAGTTTAATTTCAATGATATTTTGCCACACTCGCCACTCTTTTTAAACATCCTTTCACACACTGTAACCATCACTGGTCACATACTTTTTTCAAGGCTCTTTACGTACAGGTTGAGTGCAACCATGTTTGGACCTTTTAATTTAGACCTGAAACTCGAGTATTGCTGAGATTCAAACCAGAGTTATAAGACACATTCGGGCAGTGACAGTTACATTGTTTGAATAGGACGTGTGCATTTAAAGGGAGCTT
>JAMWET010001974.1:15000-93475 GCA_024036415.1 Prochilodus magdalenae | reverse complement strand
ACTTTCATATGGCTGTGTACAAATGACCTGATGAAAGGGAACCATTTCATAGGAAGGAGATGAAGGGTAGTTGGTCCGTGAAGCTGACTGGAGCAGTGTGGATGGGAATTCAATGGGAGGTAGTTAGGTGTCTGATTCCGTAGCTGTAGGATGGCATCTGTAGAAAAGAGAAGAAAAGCAGTTAAAGGGACTTTGTGGCAAATGAGAAGGATCTAAAAGAAGGAGGAGCTCGGTGGAAGAGGAAAGGAGAGCTCGCCAGATTTTATTCACTTTCGCCTCAAAGAACGGTGACAGTCCCTCTGGGGCGGAAGGGAAGAGGGTGGAGGGGGAAGAGGAGAAAATTACTCAAGAGACTTGGGTGAGTCAAGACGCAGATTCATGCACAGTTAACCCCCCTGTAGAACAGAGGACTTTTGCCCAACATGCAATATCATCCGCTAGAGAGGAGGGTTTAGGTAGGTGCTGCAGATCAGAGTCGAGATGTGGGGATCTCTCACTCCATATCAGGAACTTCTCAGTTGCTACAGCAGGCCTGCTGTCATCCAGGTGCACTAGGTGTAACGAGTTGGTCTTGTTTACCTGGGGGAGAGAAGACAACTGGTATAAAAAGCAAGAGAAGAAGGGTGAGAAAATTGAGCACGAGGAAGGTGTCGAGTGATATAGCGGATGTAGCCGAAGACAGACACACACGTCGGAGGCGAGCGAGAGCGTAGAGAGAATGATCTACAGCAGTTGAAGGGGTGTTTAGTAATCCCTTGAGGTCTAGGTGTAGGTCTATTGAACATCAGGTCCCAGAAATGTTGCTGCCTGGAATGCGTTGGGAGGGGTTTGGGTTGAGGAGGATAGCGTGAGGTCCGAGGTGCCAAACTGACTTGCAACTTCTGTGGGTGTAGTGTGACGTGGCCAGAGAAGCAAGTGTAGATCACATCACAGCAAGAGACTCAAGAGTGTCTAGCTTGTGGATGAAGTTACCTAGAGACAAGGAGTTTGATCATCACAATGCTTCAAAATATTCCTAGGAGCCAACACAACCACACTGGTCTGCAGGTAGGTGATTGACCGTGGGGTACAGTAGTGAGACTGCTGGTATTGCGGCTTCTGTGGTGAGCATGGTAATCTTCTGGCTAGGTTGTGGACGGAGAAAGGGTATTGGCGTAATGTTAAACTAGCGCTGAATTAAATGAGTCTACCAAAGACACTTCCATATCACCAAATTTGTGCCATTACAGGCTGAAATTCACCCCTAAAATCCATTGACTGCATTACCCAGTTTAAATGCAATCAATCAACTCAAATCTCCATCACTTAATAATCACCAAGTAACCCAATAAAACCTTAGGGTTAGCAAACCAGGTTAGCAAAACATATTCCCAAAGTGGACTGGCCCCACAGGGTTACTACCCTGTTGTCCATGAGTGCGGTCATACACTTCACTTAGAGATTTGACCTCTTTGACGAATTAAGGTTTTAACAAGTCCTATATTACCAACGTGTCCATACAGGCTTAACCCTAATTGCGTCTCATTTGCCACTTTTATGAGCTAATAGCCGAACAGCGTCCATTATTGTGATCATTCACATTCGGCCTTGAGACATGTAAATCATTACGGAGTCCACAAAATGTACAATTCATAGAATTGTAGTGAAATATCACCCCAATGTCTCATTATACCATAAAACGGTTGTGTGGCATACATGCAAAAATTAAACCGTAAAATCGCATTGTGTAAATTGCAATATAGTATTACCAAAGTGTCCCATATTACCCAAGAGGTGTGGCTAGGTATGGTGAATCAACTTTCTAGAGAGACCTCAGCATCTAATGCTCAAATCGTAACGCACCGACGAAACTCCTAGTGTTAGGGTTAGAAAGCATATTAGCTAATGGACTGAACCCACAGGGTCACTTGCCGCTGTTGACAGTGAGTGCAGGTTATACACGGATGGCACTTACTGATGAAGCTGACCACTTCTTCTGAAAGACTCACGGTAGAGTAAAGATATGAAGCGGTAGTATGTGTTATATACCACAAATGGTTCCGCATATTTGACCAAAGATATGCTTCAGACATCACGGGAAGTTAGATGAACAGTACCTATACCGAAGATGAGAAGAGCCCGAGCCTATATTAAGATCACAAGGTTAACACGCCATAACACCCTAGGGTTAGCGGTGTATCAACAAGGATTCATACAAAGTTGGAACCGATGTGACATTGAGTGCGTGGTCACTGCCCTGTTGACTGAGGACAGTCTTGTAATACACTTCCTTTGTAGATTTGACCTCTGTTCAAACATTTAGGGTTATATTACCTCATCAAGAATGCCAGTTATTTGTTGTCCCATACAAGGTTGGATAATTCAAACTCCTAAAATCCTATCTGAACTGCATTTCTATACCCAAGTGTCCCCTGACTGACTCAAGGTGGATGTTGATCCACTCAGACACTAGAACACCCAGGCACCTAAGTTATCACCACACTTTAGACTCCATTTCAAGCACCTAGTTTTAGGAGTAGCAAGAGCATATTATCTATAATGGGATCTGATCCCACAGGTCAGCTGCCTTGTTGAACTGAGGGCAGTGTACAACACTTTCACTATTGAGTTACTTTTGTGACATCCACTTATACTCGGGGCTGCTATAGATTTGTAGGCATATTACCAAGGTGAATGTGATGCATCAAGCTCTAGAATAACATGGACATTAGATCAGAACCCAAATAAAACCTGCTAGGCTAGTGCAAACCAGGGTAGTATATAAGCATATCACCAAAAGCGTGGCCTAATTTATCCCCACATGGTGGTTCGCGCACTGGCCTTGTGTGCTGAATTCAACGAGGAGATAGTCATACGAGGCTCTTGAGATTTTGTACCACTCCTCTCATGGAGTTGGTAAGGGATTTTATAAATAATGGTCCGAAGTCGCCCATTTAATCAAAGTGTTCGCATTGACAGGCTCAAATTCCAAGCACCTTAGCTACAGGGGGTGTCCATGTTCCCTTCATAATATTTACCTAATATGTGGGATTCTATTCCGGGTTGCATCACGTCTAAAGTGGAATGCGCCAATCAAACACTCCCTAGAAATCACCACAGCACGTTAATATCAAGTAACCCTTATGGTGCACTGTACCGCATCAGTGCTTCAGCTGTGGCTTTTTGACCAGTGAGCGGCATTCCATGCGACTTACACTTTGAGATTTTGACCCACTTCTCTTTCTTCATAGAGTTAAGGGTTACATTTCCAACATGTCCATACAAGGCTCAAAGTCAACACTGGAAATACCCTTGAACAATGCGCATTATATATTACCAAAGGTGTTCCATATTACCAAGATGGATGGTCAATCCACAACTCTAGAAACCCCAGCACTCAATATCAGCATGTAACCCCATAAAACCCCAGGAGTTTGTGTTAGGGTTAGCAAAGCAAAGTGGACTTGACCCCCACAGGGTCACTGCCCCTGTGGCCCGCAGTGGTGGGTCACACACACACACATCACACACTACACACACCACACACACACAAACACACACACCCACACCCCCCCACACACACACCACCCACACACTTCACCTTTGAGATTTGAACCACAGGGATCTTTAGTGTTTATATTACCAAGATGTCCCATATCAGAAAAATTGTCCATGACATATGCTTGAAGTGCATACAAAAGGCCCACTGGACTTTTTTCAGATAGCCCATGGGAAGTACCAAGGCAGTCTCCCATTCTATATGCTCATATTAAGGAGATGGGACACTTACTCCATATAGAGTTGGAGGGTTAATATTACCAAAGTGTCCATGACCATAAGCAGGCTCAAATTTTAACCCCAGTCAAGTCCAAATTGAACTTCATTATATTACCAGAGTTGTTCGGCCCATATTAACCAAAGTGAATTCGGGCTCAAATCACCTCCAGACCACTAGCATTTAAATATAACCAAGTTACCCAATAAAACCGTCAGTGTGTCGATTTAGGGTTAGGCTTGTAGAACTTGTTTCACCAAAAATGTCACGCATATAACCAAACCATCTGGACTGACCTCCGACAAGCAGGTCACATCCCGTGGCTGTGTTGACCCTTTCGATGACCTGGAGGGTGCAACCAGACATGGGCTGCAAGGTTATGAGATTCAGAAGCGCATTGCACCAAAATGTCCTTCACACAGGCATTGGTGGGTTCTCGTGCAATATTTCTTCAGTTTGTGTGTTACATTAGCACTTTGCATGTCAAGCTATCCTTTAGCAGCATGCTCCTCTGATTCCAGAGGCGAGCTTACAGTCGTGTGCTTTGTGTTCTCATCGTTATAATAAGTTTTCCCCATTCTAGTAACAGGGCTCGAGAGTACGTAGAGTCTAAACCTCTTTCATGGAGCTCAGGACGCGAAGTGGCAGTTACATGCCCTCGAGAGGACCAGGCTAACCTATATAGGTAGGAAATCAAGAGGTCTGAAAGTACACAAGGGTGAGCGTAGGGATCTTCTGAGGCTCAATCAGACAACCTGGGTAATCTGCATTACCTGGCAAACGACATTGACGCACCATACACTAATCCAGAAAGGTTGCTCGCTACTGCAGTTAGAGGTGCATAGAAGTGGCGCTATTCGACATAAGATGATGGATGGTGCTCGCTCAAAGCACCTGACTGCATATGGGTAGGACACATCTGCAGGAATGAAGACTGCTACACTTGTTCAGTTGTGACAGCCAAGTGGGTAGCTACATTACACTTTCTAGGAGCCAGGACATGTGTCTACCAAGGCCTCCTACATCTTCAGCAGTAGTGCTGAGGATGAACAGTAGCTCAGTCTTGCTTGGATTCCATGCAGTGGCAGTGATTCCGAGATCTGAGGGTTAGGGTTAGGCGGGAGGATCTTGTGGTTCACCCTGTCAAAGGCTGCAGACAGGTCAAGCAGAATCAGTGGCTGATCTTGCCGTCTGAAGCGTCAGTGACTGCAGTGAGGGCAGTTTCAGTTGAATGTGCTGGTTTGAAGCCACACTGGTTGAGACCTGAAGCTGGTTCTGGGAGTGAAAAAAAGCAGAGTTGATTGTAAACTGCATGTGCAAGTGTTTTACAGAGAAAAGAAACAAAGTGATACCGGTCTGTAACTGCTGATATCTGAGGTGTCCAGCAAAGGTTTCTTTAGGATGGCAAACTCTGGCAGTCTCGAATGCCTGTGGAACATGACCTGATGACAGGGAACCGTTTATAAAGAATGTGATGAAGGGTAGCAGGTTCAGGGAGATGGACTAGAGCAGTGTGGAGGGGATGGGATTCAGCAGGCAGGTATTTGTGTTGCTGGATTCCAGTAGCTGTAGGACATCGTCTGTAGAAAAAGAAAAGCAGGTTAGGGGTTGTAACCTCCCTCCACTAAGGGGTACACAGAATTCATTTCTCCACCTTTTGTTAACTGTAGGATTCTGACTAGAAACAGAAAACAAACCACAATTTCAAAAAGAGAAAAGAAAAAAAAAAAAAAAAAAAAGCAAGCAACAAACCCAACACCAGTGTTGACATATATACACACAGTGACCCAAAGCCAGTTGCAAACAATAGTCTTTTGAACCTCAGCGTTTCTGGGATGGCCTGTTCTTAGATTTTAGTAGCTCCAGAGATGGTTTTTAAGATGTGGATACACAAGCAAGGTGGACAGGAGGGGAAGGGATCCCTGTTCCACTGTTCCTTTATGTCCATACATCCACTTTTCTTGCACCAAAACAAAAATCCTTGTCTAAGACAAACAATAAATGCAACACAACTAGCTTCTCATAGCATGTTAGCCTAGCATCTTAGCATTGCCTTACATATTGGCTTAGAACCAACAGAAGAGCATATTAGCACACTGACAAACAGCAGATTCAGCTCATCAACTCACCATGAAACTGAAACACAAACAGTTTAACATCATGCGTTCACAAAATACTCACATCTGAGCATGAAACCATAGAGTTTCTCAGGAAAGGAGTCGTAGATAAGACATAAGACAAGGCCAGGAGCACATGAGTTCCAAACACTCTCCCTGTTGTCCCCCAGAAGTACTACCCTACTTCCTTTTATGAGGACCTATTTACTGCTGGTGCACCTAGAGGCCACCAACGGTATTACACAAAATAAAACACTGGTATGAAACCAGGTGTGTTACAACTTTAATGTTCAGGTGGAATAGTTTCACTCTGGTTTACCTAGCATTGAGGCTCAGAAATTATTTGCATCTGTATTTACTCTAGGGAAGTCTTCTCTTCATTGCTGACTTTAAAACAGATTAGCTCTTCTTGTCTGATTGGAAATGGTGCGCTTGTGTGCAGCTTTCATTTGAATGCAGTTTCTCCATAGCAACAGAAATTTCTGGAATTGTTTCTCTTTAAGAATGAATGGGACAGAAAAGTGAAGACCCATTTACTGTACTTCTGCTCGACCCAGACACGCCATTTCTGATACACCATGATGGGGCAGACCCCCAGGTAGGAATTCAATGTTGGTTTGACCTGCGCCTGCTGCCCAAACCCCGCCCCATTTTTACCTCATTCAAAATATCTTGTTTTCTTTAACACATGGTCACCAAACTGCATGAACTCACTCAGGGCAGTTCCCCAAACTCTAATCCACAGACATACTGACCAGCAATTTTCTATGTGACATTAATTCATTCCTCGTTCCTCCCATACATTTATCCACATTTTCATCCACACAGTTGACCTGCATATATCATAGTTTTTATTCAGAACTTTTATTCATAACTGTAAATTAGTGTAACAGAGATTTTAGTGCTTAGAACTGTATATATTTATTGTCTAATTTATATGTTTGTATTGAAGTACTGTAGGGGACTACGCACCTAAGTTTTTCACTCACCTTCACACCTGTGAAAATGTGATGTGACAATAAAAGTGATTTGATTTAATTAAGAGAGGTTTGTTTTCAACCCAGACCATTGGTAAATGTTTATTACCAGGCAAAGCACAACTTTACGGATAACGTCGGTATGGAATAGACAATCGGATATTATAATTATAAGTAATAACCTACACCTCCATCCCTACCGCACAATCTGCAGAAACTGTGTGAGAATATACAATCTGCATGGGATGGATTATCACAGGACACCGTTAGGAACTCTATGCCAAGATGTCGGGCATGTTGGGTTAGCAAACATGGCGGTCTAACACCGTACTGAGAGACACTATTTCTGTATGTGTAGCTCAGTAAATATTGCCCATATCAATCTAAATTGATCATAATTTATTGTTCCTAGTAACCTTTACCTTCCTTCCCAATAGCACTGCAATCCAGCACCCTATTCTGCGCTCTGACAAATGTTACCCCAAAAAATTATTAAATATTGCCATAATCTGGGTCAAGTTGTGACTACAGGCTCCTGTATACTTTCAGCTAAAAGACACTCCCAAGATTGCATATTTTCTATGGGCTCCTAAATGATGACAAGCCAGTAAGGTCACATTATAAGCGCGGAATTAATACAAAACGAATGCATCAACGTCCATTAACAAAAATTAATTGAATGTCATGTTTGAAGTGCGGAAATAATAGTAAACGTACGCAATAACGTCACATTTGAGAAGCGGGATTAATGTGATCGAACACAGTAATGTCACGTTTGAAGCATGGACTTAATACCGCAACTTCACCTTTGTACTGGAGATTTAGGACCGTTGGAACGCAGCAACGTCACCTATGAACTTCGGCATTCATCACAGCAACGTAACCTTTGAAGTAAAAAGCAGAACAGTTAATACTGATTGAAAGCAGCAAAGTCACGTTTCAACTACGGAATTAATAAGGGTTGATCCCAGAAACGTCACGTTATAAGCACCGAATTAATACCGATCTAACGCAGCAACGTAACGTTATATATAACGTTATAACC
The DNA here is from genome assembly GCA_024036415.1 of Prochilodus magdalenae. Lineage (NCBI taxonomy): Eukaryota > Metazoa > Chordata > Actinopteri > Characiformes > Prochilodontidae > Prochilodus > Prochilodus magdalenae. Next base: position 85,582 of record JAMWET010001974.1, on the reverse strand, counting down.
CTAACCCTAACCCTAACCCTAGAGTTAATACCAACCGATTGCAGCAAAGACAAGTTTACCAAACAAATGCATTAACGTTTGAAGCGTGGAATTAATACCGATCAAACGCAGCAATGTTACTTTTGAAGCACAGGAGTAATACCGAACGTACGCAATAACGTCATGTTTAAGCGCAGAATTAATGCAATCGAACGGAATTTTCCCGCGCACATAGACACAACAACCCACCTTATTGGCTAAAATGTGTCACGTGATGTACAAAAACAAAATATTTTTTAACAGCAGTAAATGAATTATTTTTGAAGTGAATAAAGCTTCTTTTCCCCAAATATTTGTGTCTTTATTTATTTATATTGTAGTGAACCAAGGGGGAGGGGCAAGGAGTGAACACGTGTAAAACTTTCTGGCAATATAAGGGACAGCGATGGGGTCCTGGGGGGGCAAGTGAGCGCGGCTGGAGGCACGTGCTGTGGATTGAGACACTGGGTTGGCTTGCTCTGGGAGAATGCTGAGATCTCCATTTTTGCTGTAACCGGTGTGGGTCGTGTGAGGATACCGACGTGACATCCACAATGGCAATGCCGTTTGCAGGTTAGCTGAACAAGCTTATTCTAATTTGGATGTTGCCACACAGGATATTTTAGCATTAGATCACTTTATTATGCACGTTGGGGATGGAGATCTCCATATTCAGTTGCGTAGTGCAAAACCAGCTAGTTTAGGAGAAGCAATTAATTTGGCAGTAGAATGGTAGCTTATTAAAGATTTTTTAAAAACAGGTGTGTGATTTTCGGGTGCGAGGGGTGGGGTTAGATAAGGGGCCAGTGACTGGAAAATCTCAGGAACATGAAATGTTGGCAGTAGTTCAGTCTCTAAGGAAAGAAGTACAAGAGCTAAAAGATGCTATTGGTCAGCCTCGTATTGCCTTAGATGGCCCAGTTGGACAGGATAATGTTGCAAAGAGACCTGGCTATAATGAAGCGAGACATAGGGGTAATGGGGCGTATCTGGATGGGGCTAGAAGGCCATAGCCTAGGGTAAGAGAAAGCTGTGTTGGGAGTGTGGGTGTGACCGACATATCAGGCGGGAAACTAGAACAGGCAGCTTGTGTTATTGTTAGTGCACAATCCAAGGAAGTAGCGCCATTTGGCCAGTCTGGTAGCGGTATTTATTTAGAAGGAGGGATAAATGCCAGGAAAATTCCATTTTTGTTAGATACGGGAGCCCAGTTAGTCTAAGGGATTTTTAATTTTGGCAGCAGTGTGGGGCTAGAGTAGAGGAATTACGAGGTGTTCCACTAAAGTTTCTGCAGGTAATGGAGAACAGGTAAAGGTGGAAGGCCAATGGCTTGGAGTCTGTAGCTTTGAAGATTTGGTGGTAGACATAAATTTTTGATTGTTTATGATCTTAGCCAGGCAGTTCTCCTTGGTATGGATGTTATGAGACAGTATAAAATGGAGTTGGATGTTATAAAATGTTTTCCTTTGATGTGCTCTTCTACAGATGAGATGGTGAGACATGTAGTAATTCAGAGTGCTATTAGCCTACTGCCACGAACTGAGCATTTGGTCTGGGGGAAAGTAGTAGGACTGCTGGAGACTGAAACTGAGGGGTTGGTTGAACCTTCCTTTACTTCGTCTGAAAACTGTAATGTTTTAGTAGCTAGGGTTTTTACCACTGTGAGGGATGGTGTCACTCCTCCGAGGCTTATTAACCTTGGTGTTGAACCTCAGATCTTGCATAAGGGGGAGAAAGTTGGTGAACTCAGTGTGAGGACAACAGTTGTGAGTAATACCACTTCCCCAAGTGTAACTGAGGAGCAACAAGAACAGGTGTCAGAATTACTACAACAGTTGGGTTTACATGATAGAGGCCTTACGCAAAGACAGCTTAGGGCTGTAACAGGGCTTCTTCATAAAAATCTAGCAGTTTTTGGTAAAGGTGACCATGATTTGGGTAAAACTACTATGCTTCACCACCGGATTGATACTGCCCTGGCTCCACCCATTAAGATGTGTCCTCGGCGTGTTCCAGTCTTGCTTCGAAGACTTCAGTGGCATTTCAGCACAAGAACGTGACAACCGAGGTATCAGTTTTACATCAAACAAAAGCAGACATCGTCTCTTGCTTTAAATTTGGTGATAAAAAGAACAATATATAACTCTAGCGCGGAGGAGCTCCCCAAAAACACGTCTACTCCATGTGCTACTCTCTAGCGCCCCCCCTTCAGATGTACTTAAGTATGTAGAGTACCAGTACTAAAGTATGTACCTTCAGATGTACTTAAGTATGGAGAGTACCAGTACTAAAGTATGTACTTCAGATGTACTTAAGTATGGAGAGTAACAGTACTAAAGTATGTACTTCAGATGTACTTAAGTATGGAGAGTAACACAGTACTAAAGTATGTACCAGGTCAGATGCAGGTACTTAAAAAGTATGGAGGGGGGCCGGCATGAGTGTCCCGAGAGTACCAGTACTAAAGTATGTATAAAATTCAGATGTACTTAAGAATTATAGGGCTGTGTGTACTATGGAGACATCAATGTAAAATGTGCCAGTTACTAAAAAGTAATGTACTAGGCAGGTCAGATGTACTTCAAGTATGGAGAGTAACAGTACTATATATCAGTATGTACCTTTCAGATGTACTTAAGTCATGGAGAGTACCTAGTACTAAAGTATGTACCTTCAGATGTACTTAAAAACTGTATGGAGAGTATACAGGAGCATGGTTTTATTATCAAAAACTGAGTAAGGCTCTAATGTTCTATTATCATTTCTGGAACAGGACTCTTCATCAGCTCAGTGTAGGCGAAGAGACTCTAGTGTCTCTCAGTCCACCAGTCTTTAATAGAAGCTCATTCTTTAGTCTGACACTGACATCTATTCACTTCACCATCAGCACAGAACACCGAAGGAGAACAGGGAACATTAGCTAGAACTACAAAATCCCTTTTAACATACAGGTAACGTTTTAGTTTAAGATGAATTTGTAACTTAGTCATAAGTTTAAGTTTAATAAGAATCTGCTTGTAACAGGATTCCTTGACTACATTGCATCAGTCTTTTATGCCACATAAGTCAAAAGACATGACAAATTTCACATAATGCAGTGGAGTAAATGGTCTAATATGTGATTGGGAACTGTTGTGGAGTTAAAGTAAAAAGTCATCCAAAATGAAAGTGCAGTAACTAATTACATTTACTTACTTACTGACCGCCAGTGAAAATAATACCATTGAGATGAGTAAATCTTTACATGATTACATCTGTAACTTGGTTCTGTAAACTTATATAAGGTTTGTTATAATATTTACTTTATTACCAAAGATAATATACAATTAAAAATATATTTTTCTTTTAGCTAACATTTGGTATATGGTATATGTGTGTAAAATTCTAGAAGCATTTTACGTGTATATTAAGTGTATATTAAGATGAGCTCAGACACAGAGAGAGGATCCATTTAGGCAGGATTTTAAAAAAAAATCACAAAGCCCAGAAGTTATTAAATATGACACAAAAAACACACAAACTACAAAAACCAAGCGCACGAGGGTCTGAAGGGTCAGGAACGGGGCAACACTCCCAAACAGGTAATAAAAACACAATTTAATTGATTATAGAAATAAAGGCACGCCGTAGGAGAGAATTTGTTTTAGCCACGTTTCAGATACACAGGACTAAATTACAGGAGATGTCCACTTGCTCTTTGAAAGAATACTACGGTGGTTAAATGTCTCCACAAAGTCCCTTTGGCTTGGACCGTAGAGCTTTTTTGCATGATTAAGTGTCCGAAAAAAAGTTCATATGACATAAGCTGGCTCCATTTCAATTTTTGATATGCTGATCTCGCGGCTAAATTAGACAGTGCGTTCAGTGTTTGGGACTCACCAACTCCGGGTGATTGGAACCCAGGATCTCCGGAAGGGAAAGCTCCCTCGCGGCTGCAGGCACGGCCCGGACGGAGGTTAAAGCCGTGCACGTCCACAAAGGGCAGCAGGAGCAAATCCGCCGCAGTCATCAGACGCTCATCCTAAACCAGTTTGAGGGGGCTTCGGCATGAGAAGTGTATCACCAGCCAGCAAAAGGATAGCCGTCAGGTAGAAAATCTCCCGGTACCGTGGTCTCGATTTCACTGTCCCTCGGTGATGGATTGGTAGAGTAGCTCGACCATTATTTAAGATTGTGGCGTAGGTTGCATGTTGACTCCATGTATTAAAAGTAGCATAGCACTGCAGATCTCGAAAATCAGTTTGATTTGTGGGCGCATAACAACAGCGCACAGATAGTAGAAGTAATACAACCACATAACTCAGTACAATTGTTCTCAGTGCAAACTTTGAGGCAATCTGTTGCTGCAATGTAATAATTTCACGTATAAATTTAAAACACAAACCAAATTTTGGTTGAATAGCGAGTTTGACAAATTCGGCGAGATTGTTTGTATGTGCTCCGGCCGCACCTGCCCGGCTGCCGGCCTGCACCGCCATTTTTTCCGCCCCCTGTTTCTAATAAACACCCAGAAAATTATTTCACATCATATTTTTACTCAATAATAAAAACTTCAGTGCTGAACATATTAATGTAATTAACTCAAATTTAAATGCTGCTGTTTACACTTTGGGTTCTACTAACCCTTTTAGAAAGAATCACCATCAGTGGAGTTCAGGTTGTGCAGAGTGAAGGAAGAACATGGAAGTGTAGCCGGCTTGTGTGTCTCTGCCCAAGTTGATTTGACCACGCCCCCTTGAGCCTCAAGACCCTCTGCATTGTGTAGTTGTGAAAGACGGAAAAACGGACCAGAACAACATAGATAAAATAAAAACATCATGAAATACCCACAGAAATAACAAATATAATGAGGGAAGGATTTTATGTGAAATAAAAATAAAAAATCCTTTTCTTTTATTCCCATCCGTTACATTAGGTTGATGTAAACAGGGAGGACGAGGCGAGAGAGGGTGAAGGAGTGATCTGTGCAGTGAAGGGGGTTTTTGACGTACCCAGCACAGGGCCAGGTCTGCTGAAGATCAGGTCCAGATCGTGCCTGCATAGAAGGAGGTTGTGGGTAAGCTCAGATGATGGCAGTGATTCAAGGTAGCATGACTGCAGCTTGTACGATTAATCAGCCCTCGCTAAATAAATACAGCTAAACAGACAGATAAACTCTTCGCCAAATGACAGGTGTACTGTCTTCTTTACTGAGACGTTCCCTTCTAATGACGACAGAGTGAAACTGCAAGAAATTATAAATAGCCTTTTCAGATGCTAGCTTGGGGAGTGAATATTACACAATCAGATACACCTCAAATATGTAGGAGCTAAACATGAGCTAAGCATTCATTAGGCAAACCAAGATACAAAGATGCAGATTACGATGGCACACATCACTGTGTTAACATGTCCCTAATGTAAACATCCCTACCTGCGAACATCTTAAACATGTTTACACTAAAGAGCGATAATACTGCTCAAAGACGTACTACACAGTGATATCACTTACAGACAATGCTTTCTTTAAGATGGATGGATACAGATTCAGGAACACCTGTGCTTCTATCCAGCATGACTGACCATCTAAGCTCTGTTTCCTGGTTCACTTACAACACACATAAAATGAACAACAAATAAAAAACAATAGCGCCTCCTGCTGATGGGAGGTAACATCCGCCATAACAACAACGGAAGGATGACATCACCAAGGAGAATGAGCACGGTTCCATCAACTAACTCAGAAGGATGTCTAACTTGTCCAGGAAGTTGCCTGAAGGACAAGAAGGACGATAAGTTACAATGATATGAAGTGCAGTGGTGAGAGATACAGTAGGGTAGCAGGAGGGTACCCAGCAGTTCATTTTGAAAGATGAGAAAATGAGAGAGGAGTGAAAAACATAGCCAGTATTGTTTTAGAGTTATGGGGATTCTCGGTTTTACCTTCCAGTTACAGCCGCGAGCATTGGCTTACTGAGGAACCTCTGTAACCGTCTCAGTGATAATGCTGGAAGGTGAGGAACTTTAGCTAAATAAAAATTAAACTGAAGCAATTAAATCTGGTACTGCTAGCGCTGCTAGCACTGTAACTAGCCTAGGTAACACACTGGTCCGCTTATCTGGCCCACTTTTATTTATGTTCCTCTGTTTAAGTTTCTGTTTGCAGTTTGTTTGGGTTCCTGTGTTTTTACTTCAGTCCTGGTTAAACTTGGTTCACTCTGCTTTCATTCATCTGTGCTGCTGGTAATCTATCCGCCTTGACTGGACGGGTTTTGGTTGACAGTTGCTGTAAATGTATAATTAAAGGGGAGTCGACTTCTGAACAGCTGCAGGTGTCAGTAATGATCCGAAGGTGGCGTTCACACTTGGACCTTCCTCACTCTGAGAGCGGCATGATATCACCCAGAATCTGCTTCCAGTTAAATTAGAATTTCTTATACTGGACGTTTGGACACACACACACATACACACACACACACGCACATACATACACACACACACATACACACACACACACACACACACACACGCACACACACTCACACTCACACACACACTCACACACACGCACATAAACGCAGACACACACATACACACACACACACATACACACATACACACACACACACGCACATACATACACACACACACATACACACACACACACACACGCACACACACTCACACTCACACTCACACACACACTCACACACACGCACATAAACGCAGACACACACATACACACACACACACATACACACCCACACACACACAAACACACACACACACATACACACACACACACACACACACACACACATACACACACACACATACACACACACGCATACACACACACACACATACACATACACACGCATACACACACACACACATACACATACACACACATACACACACACAGACTACATTCCCTGGGGAATTCACACTCGGCGCAGGCAGTGTTTGTGAGCTCACAAAACAAAGATGGCTGTATGACAGTAACGCTGCACCTTCTACTCCTGTGTAGAACTAATAATAATGTGGGCTGAATATTAGTAAGTATGCTGAATATTAATGTTAATAAGATGCAGAGATGCCGTGTGAAAGGGTGAAGGACTACATCAGTGACTCTTCTTTTGATTGTAGGCAACTTCCTGGCAGCGCTCCTCCTCGGCAGGTGAGTAAACCCTCAGAGCGATCAGGTAGACGTGATGTGATGCTGCTCATGTGGTCAGTAGACGTGTTCAGGCCTTTGTTAGACGTTGCTGAGGGCTGAACTGATTTCTGAGAACAGGCTGATCAGGTTTCTCTCCGTCAGAGCAGGACCAGCTTCAGACTGTTGCATTGCTGAAGCCTTCAGCAGCTCTCGGATCCTTGATACCTGAGCTGAGCTTTAAGACCTTTAAACTCAGATTCTGAGAAAAGCCTTGTATCTGTGTTGTTTACATTCATTTATATTAATGTTAATGATGAATTCTCTACTGTAGGTCGTGTCTCAGAAGACTGATTAATGCCTCTGACTGTTTTTGCAGTGTTTTTGTTCTGCTTGTTACCGTGACAACTTTTAGAATGTCCTTAGCACTGGCAACTGTCCTGCGCCCTCTGGTGGTCAGTGCACTGATACTGAGCGGTTTTATCATCATCTTCTTCATGTACCTTAAACCTTCTACGTATTCTCCCCCTGCTCAGACCTCGAACTACCTCATCAATAAGGTAACTAGCACAGCACCCCATTCCTTCTGAACACACCAATACTGCAGCCCCTTGTAGTGTTGTCTCTGTCATCGTGAGGTCGTGAGTTCCATCGCTAGCGATGCCACAGTCACCACCGGAGATCAAATGAAATCAAACTGTCTATGAGTGTTTAGAGCCGTCACATCTCCATCACATCAGTGCAAAGCTACCCAGCATCTGTTAGCTAATGGAATGGAGTCAGCAGCTGGTAATCTGCTCTAAGCGTATTGATCTCCAGTGATGTTGTGTAAGCAGCAGTTTGGAAAAGTACAGGAGGGCGTTTGCAGAATTTGGAGTATTCAGAAGAAGCGTGTGCCAGCCTTCAACCTCCTACTGCTGGCAGTAATGTATGACTGGAGGAGATTTGGCGAGCAGGATTCTGAAAGTTTAACTTTAAATACATTTAACTTGTTTATTCTCTCTCCTCAGGTTGAGACCTCCAGCCTGGCAGAGGCAGGACTGAGTCCAGAGAAGGCGAGGTTAAACCAGGACCAGCTTAGACGAAACCTGGAACATGTAGATTTAACCCCAGAACCAGCCAAACCGAACCAGGACCGCGTGGATTTCAACCCAGAGGGGGCAAAGTCAAAGCCAATGTGGGAGGAGTTAAACCCGGAACAGACTGATTTAAAACCAGAGCAGGCAGAGTTAAACCCGGAGGGGGTGGAGATAAACCCGGAGGGGGTGGAGATAAACCCGAAGCAGGTGGAGTTAAACTCCGAGCGAGTGGAAAAAAATCTTGAGCTGACGGTGGTTCTGGTTTGGTTGTGGCCGTTCGGTCAGCTGTACGAGCTGAACGTATGTAGCAGCCTGTTCGGAATAGAGGGCTGTTTACTAACGGCAGACCGAGAGCTGTTTAACCGCTCGTCTGGAGTCATCATACACCACCGCGACATCAGCCAAGACTTATCTAACCTGCCCCGCAGCACCCGGCCTCCCCACCAGAAGTGGATCTGGATGAACCTGGAGTCACCCTCACATTCCTCCAGAATTCCCGGGCTGGAGAAGCTCTTCAACGTGACGCTGAGTTACCGCAGTGATGCCGATATTCACGTTCCATATGGTGCAGTAATCTACAGACAGGAAGAGGACCAGTTTACGTTACCAAATAAAAGCCAGCTGGTGTGCTGGATAGTCAGTAACTGGAACCCGAAGCACAGGCGCGTGAAATATTACAGCGAACTTCGTAAACATATTCGTGTCCACACGCTTGGACAGGCCTTTGGTCACTTCGTCTCCGATGGAGATTTATCCTCTGTAATATCCACCTGTAAATTCTACCTGGCCTTTGAAAACTCGGCCCACAGAGATTACATCACAGAGAAACTCTTTAATGCTTTAGCCTTTGGCTCGGTGCCAATCACTTTGGGAACATCCCGGAAAAACTATGAGAACTTTATTCCTGGAGACGCTTTCATTCACGTGGATGACTTCCCGTCCCCTAAAGATCTGGCGGACCACCTGCAGCTGCTCCACGAACACGACGAGCTCTATTTACGCTACTTTGTCTGGAGGCGACACTTCACTGTGAAAACATCCCAGTTCTGGGCCGAACACACCTGTCGCACCTGCGAATACCTACAAAAACACAAGGACTTCAAAACCTTCAATCACCTGGACACCTGGTTCTGGGATTAACACTGTAACCATGGCAACCCTCCAGCCACACCAAAGCTGCTGTTGATTTTAATAATACTTGTTAGTGTTTATACTGTGATGCTATTTATAAGCCCAGATTATTGTACTTCCACTGTGGATTTATTTATCTATCAAATATAAAATAGGAGCTATTTATGCATTTATTTATTTATTTATTTATTTATTTATTTATTTATTTATTTATTTATTTATTTGTTTGTTTGTTTGTGTAAAGATAATAAATAAAACAGAAGTGAGGTTTCATGTCTCGTATTGGAGCCCCAGTATGACTGTAACATGAGATCATCAATGAGGAAAAAGAAAAGAAACAGATCATTTCAATGTTAATCTGCTTCCTCCACAATCACACATAGTGTCTGTCAAAGCTACCAACAGGCTGATTCCTACATACATTCACTCACACACACACACACACACACACACCTATAACACATAATTACACACACACACACACACACCTATAACACATAATTACACACACACACACACACACACACACACACCTATAACACATAATTACACACACACACACACACACACACACACACACACACACCCACCTATAACACACAATTACACACACATACACACACCTATAACACACAAATACACACACACACACCTATAACACACACACACACACACACACACCTATAACACATAATTACACACACACACACACACACACACACCTATAACACATAATTACACACACACACACACACACACACCTATAACACATAATTACACACACACACCTATAACACATAATTACACACACACACACACACACCTATAACACATAATTACACACACACACACACCTATAACACACAATTACACACACATACACACACCTATAACACACAAATACACACACACACACACACACCTATAACACACAATTACACACACATACACACACCTATAACACACAAATACACACACACACACACACCTATAACACACACACACCTATAACACACAATTACACACAGGATCACACGGGTAGGAACCTCGGGGGCGGAGGGTGTTGGCCCCGCCGGCTTGCCGTACTGCGCTCAGTGAAGGCTGACGTGTGTGCTGGATTAGAGGCACGTTCCAATCCGCACTGCTGCCTAACGAGGACGGAGCCACAAACTGACCTGCGCTCTGGTGATGGGTCTGTTTAGAACCCTAATGTCAGACCTAGACTCTAGAGTTAGACTAGAGTTCGACTTAGAACTAGAACACTCGAGTTAGAACCACAACACTAGCGTTGGATCTAGAACACTAGAGCGGAGCTAGTACACTAGAGAACACATTGGGACGCGCCCGTGTTCAGCGTTACAGTTAGCATCAGCATCAGAGTTTGGGTTGTTTAGACTGGGCGCAGCGAAGCCTAACACGTCCAGAACTGCCGGACCCGCACAGCTGTCTTTCAGACACATCTGCCCTTTATACCCACCTGCGAGGCGCGTGCTCTCGGGGCAGTAATGGCGGACTGGGAGGAGATCCGGAGACTCGCTGCGGATTTTCAGAGAGCGCAGTTCGCAGATTCGGCGCAGCGGTAAGTAAAGACCCTCCGAATAATCGACCTTTACTGGGTCTTAATCGGCCCGTTCACTGCAGGACAGTACCGGTAAACGTGACTTCAGACTACAGCGCGAGCTGTAAGCCGGATACGGTTGGCTTTAGCCACGAGGCCTGAGTTCAAACTTTTCGGTCCACCTTAAATGGTCCAGCTGCTGTGGGTAGTTGTGCGTTTATTAAGGTCGTATTTGTTCTGTCAGTTTCGCTGCTCCAGTAAATGTGCGGTACTGATGTGTGTATATGTATGTGTATGTGTATGTGTATGTGTGTGTGTGTGTGTGTGTGTGTATATATGTATGTGTGTGTGTGTGTGTGTATATATGTATGTGTGTGTGTCTGTGTGTATATATGTGTATGGGTGTGTGTGTCTGTGTGTGTATATATGTGTATTTGTGTGTGTATGTTTGTGTGTATATGTGTGTGTGTATATGTGTGTGTGTGTATATGTATGTGTGTGTGTGTGTGTGTGTGTGTGTGTGTGTGTGTGTGTGTGTATATATATGTGTGTATGTATGTACGTGTGTGCGTGTGTGTGTCTGTGTGTGTATATGTATTATGTGCGTGTGTGTGTGTGTATGTGTGTGTGTGTGTGTGTGTGCGCGTGTGCGTGTGCGCGTCCAGGCTGTCTGAAAGGAACTGTATTGAAATCGTGGCGAAGCTGGTCCAGGAGAGGAAGCTGGATGTGGTTCACACTCTAGATGGGAAGGAGTACATCAGCCCTGCTCAGATCAGCCGAGAGATCAGAGACGAGCTCTACACTCATGGAGGTGAGGAGATCGGGGGGAGCTGGGCATTGATGACCTGTTGTCCCATAACCTGTTCTGAAGGAAGCTGTAATGAGTCACTTCTCTTCGTGTAAGATGGTGTTCATAGTCCTCAGCCTCAAACGTCCTCCTGCTCCCTCTGTAGTGCTCACTACGCAGGGCGTTATATAACCCAGGCAGTAAAAGGTCGTGTACAGCACCCTCAGATTTAGACCTAACCCTAGGGCGAGGTAGGTGTAGGAGCCAGAAACTCCAGACCCATGCAGAGACTTGGCCACAGACCCCAGACTCGGACAGGAACACTGAGCAGGACGTCCTGCATCCCTCTGGTCTCCCTGCGCTCTGACCTGAGTGAGACAGTGGTGGGCAGTGCAGGCCAAGGAGTGACCGGACTGGGTCTACTGCAACCATGTGGCATTACTGCTCCTGAGAGCTGATTGGAGAGTGTTACTGCTCCTGAGAGCTGATTGGAGAGTGTTACTGCTCCTGAGAGCTGATTGGTTAGTGTTACTGCTCCTGAGAGCTGATTGGGGAGTGTTACTGCTAACTGAGAGCTGATTGGAGAGTGTTACTGCTCCTGAGAGCTGATTGGAGAGTGTTACTGCTCCTGAGAGCTGATTGGAGAGTGTTACTGCTCCTGAGAGCTGATTGGAGAGTGTTACTGCTCCTGAGAGCTGATTGGAGAGTGTTACTGCTCCTGAGAGCTGATTGGAGTGTTACTGCTCCTGAGAGCTGATTGGGGAGTGTTACTGCTAACTGAGAGCTGATTGGGGAGTGTTACTGCTAACTGAGAGCTGATTGGGGAGTGTTACTGCTAACTGAGAGCTGATTGGAGAGTGTTACTGCTCCTGAGAGCTGATTGGAGAGTGTTACTGCTAACTGAGAGCTGATTGGAGAGTGTTACTGCTAACTGAGAGCTGATTGGAGAGTGTTACTGCTCCTGAGAGCTGATTGGAGAGTGTTACTGCTCCTGAGAGCTGATTGGAGAGTGTTACTGCTCCTGAGAGCTGATTGGAGAGTGTTACTGCTCCTGAGAGCTGATTGGAGAGTGTTACTGCTCCTGAGAGCTGATTGGAGAGTGTTACTGCTCCTGAGAGCTGATTGGAGTGTTACTGCTCCTGAGAGCGGATTTGGGAGTGTTACTGCTAACTGAGAGCTGATTGGGGAGTGTTACTGCTAACTGAGAGCTGATTGGGGAGTGTTACTGCTAACTGAGAGCTGATTGGGGAGTGTTACTGCTAACTGAGAGCTGATTGGAGAGTGTTACTGCTCCTGAGAGCTGATTGGGGAGTGTTACTGCTAACTGAGAGCTGATTGGGGAGTGTTACTGCTAACTGAGAGATGATTGGGGAGTGTTACTGCTAACTGAGAGCTGATTGGAGAGTGTTACTGCTAACTGAGAGCTGATTGGAGAGTGTTACTGCTAACTGAGAGCTGATTGGAGAGTGTTACTGCTCCTGAGAGCTGATTGGAGAGTGTTACTGCTAACTGAGAGCTGATTGGAGAGTGTTACTGCTAACTGAGAGCTGATTGGAGAGTGTTACTGCTAACTGAGAGCTGATTGGAGAGTGTTACTGCTAACTGAGAGCTGATTGGGGAGTGTTACTGCTAACTGAGAGCTGATTGGTTAGTGTTACTGCTAACTGAGAGATGATTGGAGAGTGTTACTGCTAACTGAGAGATGATTGGAGAGTGTTACTGCTAACTGAGAGCTGATTGGTTAGTGTTACTGCTAACTGAGAGCTGATTGGTTAGTGTTACTGCTAACTGAGAGCTGATTGGTTAGTGTTACTGCTAACTGAGAGCTGATTGGTTAGTGTTACTGCTAACTGAGAGATGATTGGAGAGTGTTACTGCTCCTGAGAGCTGATTGGAGAGTGTTACTGCTAACTGAGAGCTGATTGGTTAGTGTTACTATACTAAGAAACATGGAGGATTAAGCCTTTATAAACTCCTTTTCAGGAGTCCACTTATTTCCTCATTTGGGATCGTCCCCTATACGGAGTGACGGCTCACACTACTGACATTCTCTGACATACCGACAGCTCACTACCAGCTTTTAGTGTTTAGCTGTGTTAGCATTAGTTGTTAGCATTGTAACTGTAACTGCATTATCTGTACAATATCTGTAAAATTACACGTGTAAATTTGTATGTTTTCTTATTTTATTTTTTATCTAACAGATTTTTTTTCTAATTTCTTGTATTTCATATTATGTATAGTCTCCTCCTGCTCTGAATCTGTTTACTGTGTATTCTGCTGCAATGATGGCAGTTTCCCCATGTGGTCTAGTAAAGCTCTGAAGTTTTTATAAACCTAACCCAACATTTCCACTCGTAATCTCAGATCCAGAGCATTTCTAAACAGTGTTGAGGTGTTCAGTTTAACAGTTTGATATTAATGTGGTCCTCTTTTTTTTATTATTTAAGGGAGGATCAACATTGTGGAGCTCCAGAAGGTCAGTGTTCACTCTGATATCAGGAGTGTTCTGATTTGAACAGCTGGTTATGATCCTGATCATGTTCTATTGTGCTTCTCCAACAGATTATTAATGTGGACCTGGTGCACATCCAGAACCAAGCAAATGACGTTTCTAAACAGGACAGAGGAACCCGGCTGATTCTGGGACAGCTTATAGACGAGTGAGGAAGGGTTATTCTAGAGCTGCTCAAAGACACGCGTTGTGGGGGGGTGGATGGGATTGGAGATGGGGGAGTTGTGTTATAGCGTCTCAAAGACAAGTGGGCAGGGTTTATGTCAGGGTGGCTCAGAGGTGGGGGGTGGGGGTTATGTCAGGGTGGCTCAGACGGGGGGGGGGGGGGTATGTCAGGGTGGCTCAGAGGTGGGGGGTCGGGGGTTTGTCCAGGGGGGAGGTGGGGGGTCGGGGGTTTATGTCAGGGTGGCTCAGAGGTGGGGGGTGGGGGGTTATGTCAGGGTGGCTCAGACGGGGGGTGGGGGTTATGTCATGGTGTCAGAGTGGGGGGGTGGGGGGTTAATGTCAAGGGTGGGGGGTTATGTCAGGGTGGCTCAGAGGTGGGGGGTGGGGGTTATGTCAGGGTGGCTCAGAGGTTGGGGTCGGGGGTTTTATGTCAGGGTGGCTCAGAGGTGGGGGGTCGGGGGTTATGTCAGGGTGGCTCAGAGGTGGGGGGTGGGGGGTTATGTCAGGGTGGCTCAGAGGTGGGGGGTGGGGGGTTATGTCAGGGTGGCTCAGAGGTGGGGGGTCGGGGGTTATGTCAGGGTGGCTCAGAGGTGAGGGGTGGGGGGTTATGTCAGGGTGGCTCAGACGGGGGGTGGGGGGTTATGTCAGGGTGGGGGGTCTTTTGGGTTTTATGTCTCAGAGGGGTGCGGTCGGGGGGTGGCTGGGGGGGTTTATGTCATGTCAGACGGTGGGGGGTTATGTCAGGGTGGCTCAGAGGTGGGGGGTGGGGGGTTATGTCAGGGTGGCTCAGACGGGGGGTGGGGGGTTATGTCAGGGTGGCTCAGACGGGGGGTGGGGGGTTATGTCAGGGTGGCTCAGACGGGGGGTGGGGGGTTATGTCAGGGTGGCTCAGAGGTGGGGGGTCGGGGGTTATGTCAGGGTGGCTCAGAGGTGGGGGGTGGGGGGTTATGTCAGGGTGGGTGGGGGGTTATGTCAGGGTGGCTCAGACGTGGGGTGGGTTCGGGGTTTATGTCAGGGGGCTCAGAGGTGGGGGGGGTGGGGGGTTATGTCAGGGGGGGGTTTTATGTCAGGGTGGCTCAGAGGGTGGCTCAGACGGGGGGTGGGGGGTTATGGCAGGGTATCTCAGAGGTGGGGGGTTATGTCAGGGTGGCTCAGAGGTGAGGGGTGGGGGGTTATGTCAGGGTGGCTCAGACGGGGGGTGGGGGGTTATGTCAGGGTGGCTCAGACGGGGGTGGGGGGTTATGTCAGGGTGGCTCAGAGGTGGGGGGTTATGGCAGGGTGTCTCAGACGGGGGGTGGGGGGTTATGTCAGGGTGGCTCAGACGGGGGGTGGGGGGTTATGGCAGGGTATCTCAGAGGCGGGGAAAGCTCTGTTTAGCGGATGTTAGATCAGAGTTTCGAGTCTGATGACTAATCGTGCAGGTAAATTGGGTTTTTTTTAAACAGGACTTATCTGGACCAGCTTGCAGAAGATGTGAATGATAAACTGCAGGAAGTGGGACAAGTCAATATTGCAGAGCTCTGCAAAACCTACGACCTGCCTGGAGAGTTCCTAACAGAGGTGAGTCAGCGCTAGCGCTGTTCCTGCACTGGGGCCGGGCCGGTGAAATGAGAGCGCTAGCGTACCTGGTAATGAGAATTGAACTTTATTATCCCACATGGGGAAATTCACTGTCATGACTTTATCATCATCTGGAAGACGGAGGGATGCACTTAACTGTTTCTGAAGTCTGCTACGGAGACTAGAGTACATTTCCATATTATGAATGAGATGACGTTCTCTCCCCCTCTCCCCCTCTCCTCCCTCCCTCCCTCAGGAGCTGTGTAGACGAGTTGGGCGAGTGATTGATGGTCAGGTGGACGAGTTTAATCGAGGTGTGATCTTCACTCAGGCTTTCATCAGTAGACACACAGCCCGAATACGTGGGCTCTTCAGCGCCCTCACCAGGTCAGTGATTATCTAAAGCTGATGTTGTGTTTGAACGTCTGATGGTTCAGATCCTAAACTAAGAGCATGCTGAATGCAGTGCTGTGGAAATCTGCACACACGTTTGTTTGTCTGTCTGTCTGTTTGTTTTAGGCCTACTCCAGTCAGTACTCTGATCAGTCGTTTAGGGCTCCAGGAGAATCTGTTATACTGTGAGTATCTGGTGGGGATTTATGGTTCACATGATTTTCTGTATCACTGATCTCTGTAGGTGCAGGTTTCTGACACTGCTCCTGTGTGCAGGTTCTCCAGAGCCACAGGATCCACTGCAGTGGCCATTAGAAACGTTGCACTGTATTTTTTACTGTTGTGATTCACTTAGTTAACTTCATACCAGATAAGATCAGGATCCATAATCAATTCAACTTTACTGTCGTTATGCTAGTACAGGGTTGTACAGTGTAACAAAACAGTCATGCTCCGCCTCCAGTGCAGTTATACAAATATATATAATATACACATATACATAATACTGTATTGCAAAGACAGACAGATCAATGTTTAACAGTACAGTAGGACACGTGCAGAGTGTAAGATCATAGTCATCATACTTATCTCTACACACCACACTCAACACCATAAACACCACACTCAACACCATAAACACCACACTCAACACCATAAACACCACACTCAACACCATAAACACCACACTCAACACCATAAACACCACACTCAACACCATAAACATCACACTCAACACCACAAACATCACACTAAACATAAACACCACACTAAACATCATAAACATCTCACTAGACACCATAAACACCTCACTCAACACCATAAACACCACACTAAACACCACAAACATCACACTCACCATAAACATCTCACTAGACACCATAAACATCTCACTAGACACCATAAACATCACACTCACCATAAACACCACACTCAACACCACAAACATCACACTCAACACCACAAACATCACACTCACCATAAACATCTCACTAGACACCATAAACATCACACTAGACACCATAAACATCTCACTAGACACCATAAACATCACACTCACCATAAACACCACACTCAACACCACAAACATCACACTCACCATAAACATCTCACTAGACACCATAAACACCACACTAAACATAAACATCACACTCAACACCATAAACATCACACTCAACACCATAAACATCACACTCAACACCATAAACATCTAACTCAACACCATAAACATCTAACTCAACACCATAAACATCTCACTAGACACCATAAACACCACACTAGACACCATAAACATCTCACTAGACACCATAAACACCACACTAGACACCATAAACACCACACTCAACACCACAAACACCACACTCAACACCATAAACATCTCACTAGACACCATAAACACCTCACTCAACACCATAAACACCACACTAAACACCACAAACATCACACTCACCATAAACATCTCACTAGACACCATAAACATCTCACTAGACACCATAAACATCACACTCACCATAAACACCACACTCAACACCACAAACATCACACTCAACACCACAAACATCACACTCACCATAAACATCTCACTAGACACCATAAACATCTCACTAGACACCATAAACATCTCACTAGACACCATAAACATCACACTCACCATAAACACCACACTCAACACCACAAACATCACACTCACCATAAACACCACACTAAACATAAACATCACACTCAACACCATAAACATCACACTCAACACCATAAACATCACACTCAACACCATAAACATCTCACTCAACACCATAAACATCTCACTAGACACCATAAACACCACACTCAACACCACAAACATCTCACTAGACACCATAAACATCTCACTAGACACCATAAACACCACACTAGACACCATAAACACCACACTAGACACCATAAACACCACACTCAACACCACAAACACCACACTCAACACCATAAACATCTCACTAGACACCATAAACATCTCACTAGACACCATAAACATCTCACTAGACACCATAAACATCTCACTAGACACCATAAACATCTCACTAGACACCATAAACATCACACTAACCATAAACACCACACTCAACACCATAAACATCACACTCAACACCATAAACATCACACTCAACACCATAAACATCTCACTTAACACCATAAACACCACACTCAACACCATAAACACCACACTCAACACCATAAACATCTCACTAAACACCACACTTAACACCATAAACACCACACTCAACACCATAAACACCACACTAAACACCATAAACACCACACTAAACACTACACTCAACACCATAAACACTACACTCAACACCATAAACATCACACTCAACACCATAAACATCACACTAGACAGAACAGAGAAAACATACCATCCTGCAGCTCTGAAAGTTCATACATTGTTTGTTTGTTTGTTTGTTTGTTTGTTCTTTCAGCGGTTCTGGAGGAGCTGGTGAATACTGGCCGATTGAAGGGGGTGGTCGTCGGGGGTCGGCAGGATAAAGCTGTTTATATTCCAGAAATATACTCGAAAACACAAAACGCTTGGATTGACTCCTTCCTCAAACAGAATGGCTACCTGGGTAACGGCAGACCTCACCTTTAACCCTCAGCTCAGACCTCACCTTTAACCCTCAGCTCAGACCTCACCTTTAACCCCCAGCTCAGACCTCACCTTTAACCCCCAGCTCAGACCTCACCTTTAACCCCCAAATCAGACCTCACCTTTAACCCCCAAATCAGACCTCACCTTTAACCCCCAGCTCAGACCTCACCTTTAAACCTCAGCTCAGACCTTACCTTTAACCCCCAGCTCAGACCTCACCTTTAAACCTCAGCTCAGACCTTACCTTTAACCCCCAGCTCAGACCTCACCTTTAACCCTCAGCTCAGACCTCACCTTTAACCCCCAAATCAGACCTCACCTTTAAACCTCAGCTCAGACCTCACCTTTAACCCCCAGCTCAGACCTCACCTTTAAACCTCAGCTCAGACCTCACCTTTAACCCCCAGCTCAGACCTCACCTTTAACCCCGATCTCACACTTGTCTTTTTGTGTGTTGGTGGTGTGCAGAGTTTGAGGCCCTCTGCCGTTTGGGAATTCCCGACCCGGTGAGCTACATTAGGAAGCGGTATAAGTCCAGTAAGCTGCTGTTTCTGAAAGCTGCGTGTGTCGGTCCAGAGATGGTCGCTCAGCTGGAGGCGTCGGTGGAGGAGGCGGTCAGTTCACACACTTGGGTCGACCTGCAGGTACGTTTACCCTGTTCACTATTTCCCACTGCTCCTACTCCTCACTGTTCCCACAGCTCCTACTCCTCACTGTTCCCACAGCTCCTACTCCTCACTGTTCCCGCTGCTCCTACTCCTCACTGTTCCCACAGCTCCTACTCCTCACTGTTCCCACAGCTCCTACTCCTCACTGTTCCCACAGCTCCTACTCCTCACTGTTCCCACTGCTCCTACTCCTCACTGTTCCCACAGCTCCTACTCCTCACTGTTCCCACAGCTCCTACTCCTCACTGTTCCCACAGCTCCTACTCCTCACTGTTCCCACAGCTCCTACTCCTCACTGTTCCCACTGCTCCTACTCCTCACTGTTCCCACAGCTCCTACTCCTCACTGTTCCCACAGCTCCTACTCCTCACTGTTCCCACAGCTCCTACTCCTCACTGTTCCCACTGCTCCTACTCCTCACTGTTCCCACAGCTCCTACTCCTCTCTGTTCCCACAGCTCCTACTCCTCACTGTTCCCACAGCTCCTACTCCTCACTGTTCCCACAGCTCCTACTCCTCACTGTTCCCGCTGCTCCTACTCCTCACTGTTCCCGCTGCTCCTACTCCTCACTGTTCCCACAGCTCCTACTCCTCACTGTTCCCACAGCTCCTACTCCTCACTGTTCCCACAGCTCCTACTCCTCACTGTTCCCACAGCTCCTACTCCTCACTGTTCCCACAGCTCCTACTCCTCACTGTTCCCGCCGCTCCTACTCCTCACTGTTCCCGCCGCTCCTACTCCTCACTGTTCCCACAGCTCCTACTCCTCACTGTTCCCACAGCTCCTACTCCTCACTGTTCCCACTGCTCCTACTCCTCACTGTTCCCACTGCTCCTACTCCTCACTGTTCCCACTGCTCCTACTCCTCACTGTTCCCACTGCTCCTACTCCTCACTGTTCCCACTGCTCCTACTCCTCACTGTTCCCACTGCTCCTACTCCTCACTGTTCCCACTGCTCCTACTCCTCACTGTTCCCACTGCTCCTACTCCTCACTGTTCCGGCTACTCCTACTCCTCACTGTTCCCACTGCTCCTACTCTTCACTGTTCACGCTGCTCCTACTCCTCACTGTTCTCACTGCTCCTACTCCTCACTGTTCCCACTGCTCCTACTCCTCACTGTTCCCGCTGCTCCTACTCCTCACTGTTCCCGCTGCTCCTACTCCTCACTGTTCCCACTGCTCCTACTCCTCATTGTTCACGCTGCTCCTACTCTTCACTGTTCACGCTGCTCCTACTCTTCGCTGTTCACGCTGCTCCTACTCTTCGCTGTTTCCACTACCCCTCGCTGTTCCCGCTACTCCTACTCCTCACTGTTCACGCTGCTCCTACTCTTCGCTGTTTCCACTACCCCTCGCTGTTCCTGCTGCTCCTACTCCTCACTGTTCCCACTGCACCTACTCCTCACTGTTCCCGCCGCTCCTACTCCTCACTGTTCCCGCCGCTCCTACTCCTCACTGTTCCCACTGCTCCTACTCCTCAGTGTTCATTATTTATTATTGATTGTTCACGCTTTAATATTTAATAATATAAATGTATAATATTTACTCTGTACACCGTCACGGCTGACCTGTACCATTATGGTTGTGGGTTTTTATTTAATCCCGCCTCTTTCCTGTAATTCTGCCCCTCCCTCAGCCGATGTTGCCCAGCTGCTTGTCAGAGGAAGACTCTGGGCTGCTAATTGGTCAGGTTCTGCGTACCCTTGGCGCTCAGTCCACCACACAAATCCTCGGCAGTGCCGTCGTCAGTGAGAAATTCGTCAGCGACTGCATGGGGCTGTTTGATGACATCATGCAGCTAAAAGCACAGAAGGTGGGACTCCTGATGGCTGTGTCAGGTGAACGGGTAATGGGAAGGGTTGACTAATTTTGTGTGTGTGTGTACAGGAGGTGAAGAGTAACCCTGTGTTCCTCATAACTGAGGAGGATCTGAAAGTGTCTGCGCTGCTGGAGAGCACCACCACCTCTAGGAAAGACAAACGAGAGGAGCGAAGGAAAAAAGCTGCAGGTGATTAATCTTAGACAAAGGTTTCCGCTGATGATGAACTCTGAGGGTAGGTGAAGCGGGTACGCCGTGGGTCTCGGGTATGAGGGTAGGTGAAGCGCGTACACCGTGGGTCTCGGGTATGAGGGTAGGTGAAGGTGGGTCGTGGGTCTCGGGTATGAGGGTAGGTGAAGGTGGGTCGTGGGTCTCGGGTATGAGGGTAGATGAAGCGGGTGCGCCGCGGGTCTCGGGTATGAGGGTAGGTGAAGCGCGTACGCCGTGGGTCTCGGGTATGAGGGTAGGTGAAGCGCGTACGCCGTGGGTCTCGGGTATGAGGGTAGGTGAAGCGCGTACGCCGTGGGTCTCGGGTATGAGGGTAGGTGAAGGTGGGTCGTGGGTCTCGGGTATGAGGGTAGGTGAAGGTGGGTCGTGGGTCTCGGGTATGAGGGTAGTTGAAGGTGGGTCGTGGGTCTCGGGTATGAGGGTAGGTGAAGCGCGTACGCCGCGGGTCTCGGGTATGAGGGTAGGTGAAGCGCGTACGCCGTGGGTCTCGGGTATGAGGGTAGGTGAAGGTGGGTCGTGGGTCTCGGGTATGAGGGTAGGTGAAGGTGGGTCGTGGGTCTCGGGTATGAGGGTAGGTGAAGGTGGGTCGTGGGTCTCGGGTATGAGGGTAGTTGAAGGTGGGTCGTGGGTCTCGGGTATGAGGGTAGGTGAAGGTGGGTCGTGGGTCTCGGGTATGAGGGTAGGTGAAGCGGGTGCGCCGCGGGTCTCGGGTATGAGGGTAGATGAAGCGGGTGCGCCGCGGGTCTCGGGTATGAGGGTAGATGAAGCGGGTGCGCCGCGGGTCTCGGGTATGAGGGTAGGTGAAGCGCGTACGCCGTGGGTCTCGGGTATGAGGGTAGGTGAAGCGGGTGCGCCGTGGGTCTCGGGTATGAGGGTAGGTGAAGCGCGTACACCGTGGGTTTTGGGTATGAGGGTAGATGAAGCGGGTGCGCCGTGGGTCTCGGGTATGAGGGTAGATGAAGCGGGTGCGCCGTTGGTCTCGGGTATGAGGGTAGATGAAGCGCGTACACCGTGGGTCTCGGGTATGAGGGTAGATGAAGCGCGTACATCGTGGGTCTCGGGTATGAGGGTAGGTGAAGGTGGGTCTCGGGTATGAGGGTAGGTGAAGGTGCGCCGCGGGTCTCGGGTATGAGGGTAGATGAAGGTGGGTCGTGGGTCTCGGGTATGAGGGTAGATGAAGGTGGGTCGTGGGTCTCGGGTATGAGGGTAGGTGAAGGTGGGTCGTGGGTCTCGGGTATGAGGGTAGATGAAGGTGGGTCGTGGGTCTCGGGTATAAGGGTAGATGAAGGTGGGCCGTGGGTCTCGGGTATGAGGGTAGATGAAGGTGGGTCTCGGGTATGAGGGTAGGTGAAGGTGGGTCGTGGGTCTCGGGTATGAGGGTAGGTGAAGGTGGGTCTCGGGTATGAGGGTAGATGAAGGTGGGTCGTGGGTCTCGGGTATGAGGGTAGGTGAAGGTGGGTCGTGGGTCTCGGGTATGAGGGTAGGTGAAGGTGGGTCGTGGGTCTCGGGTATGAGGGTAGGTGAAGGTGGGTCTCGGGTATGAGGGTAGGTGAAGGTGGGTCGTGGGTCTCGGGTATGAGGGTAGGTGAAGGTGGGTCGTGGGTCTCGGGTATGAGGGTAGATGAAGGTGGGTCTCGGGTATGAGGGTAGGTGAAGGTGGGTCGTGGGTCTCGGGTATGAGGGTAGGTGAAGGTGGGTCGTGGGTCTCGGGTATGAGGGTAGATGAAGGTGGGTCTCGGGTATGAGGGTAGGTGAAGGTGGGTCGTGGGTCTCGGGTATGAGGGTAGATGAAGGTGGGTCGTGGGTCTCGGGTATGAGGGTAGGTGAAGGTGGGTCGTGGGTCTCGGGTATGAGGGTAGGTGAAGGTGGGTCTCGGGTATGAGGGTAGATGAAGGTGGGTCGTGGGTCTCGGGTATGAGGGTAGGTGAAGGTGGGTCTCGGGTATGAGGGTAGATGAAGGTGGGTCTCGGGTATGAGGGTAGATGAAGGTGGGTCGTGGGTCTCGGGTATGAGGGTAGGTGAAGGTGGGTCGTGGGTCTCGGGTATGAGGGTAGATGAAGGTGGGTCGTGGGTCTCGGGTATGAGGGTAGGTGAAGGTGGGTCGTGGGTCTCGGGTATGAGGGTAGGTGAAGGTGGGTCTCGGGTATGAGGGTAGGTGAAGGTGGGTCGTGGGTCTCGGGTATGAGGGTAGGTAAAGGTGGGTCGTGGGTCTCGGGTATGAGGGTAGATGAAGGTGGGTCGTGGGTCTCGGGTATGAGGGTAGGTGAAGGTTGTCGGTAAGTCCTGGAACGGGACGTGTTTTAAAAGCCTAGTGATGTTTAGTGGTGTTTTACTGATGATCAGAACATGATCTCCTGCAGCTCCACCATGCTGGAGAACATTTGCTGCTACTCCTCCTCAGTTGTTCTTAAATGCTCCGTTTCTGACCCAGAGCCGGGGTGTGTGTGTGTGTGTGTGTGTGTGTGTGTGTGTGTGTTTGTCCTGGTGTGTGTGTGTGTGTGTGTGTGTGTGTTTGTCCTGGTGTGTGTGTGTGTGTGTGTGTGTGTGTTTGTCCTGGTGTGTGTGTGTGTGTGTGTGTGTGTGTTTGTCCTGGTGTGTGTGTGTGTGTGTTTGTCCTGGTGTGTGTGTGTGTGTGTTTGTCCTGGTGTGTGTGTGTGTGTGTGTGTGTGTGTGTGTGTGTGTGTGTGTTTGTCCTGGTGTGTGTGTGTGTGTGTGTTTGTCCTGGTGTGTGTGTTTGTCCTGGTGTGTGTGTGTGTGTTTGTCCTGGTGTGTGTGTGTGTGTGTGTGTGTGTGTGTGTGTGTGTCCTGGTGTGTGTGTGTGTGTGTGTGTGTGTGTGTGTGTCCTGGTGTGTGTGTGTGTGTGTGTGTCCTGGTGTGTGTGTGTGTGTGTGTGTCCTGGTGTGTGTGTGTGTGTGTGTGTCCTGGTGTGTGTGTGTGTGTGTGTGTGTGTCTGGTGTGTGTGTGTGTGTGTGTGTGTGTCCTGGTGTGTGTGTGTGTGTGTCCTGGTGTGTGTGTGTGTGTCCTGGTGTGTGTGTGTGTGTGTGTGTGTCCTGGTGTGTGTGTGTGTGTTTGTCCTGGTGTGTGTGTGTGTGTGTGTGTCCTGGTGTGTGTGTGTGTGTGTGTGTGTGTGTGTGTGTGTGTGTGTGTTTGTAGAGGGCAGTGGCAGTGTGCGAGCCGGTGGAGGAGGAAACGCTCGAGAGATCCGAATTAGGAAAAACAAAAAGAAGAACCGGCGAGACGAAGAGAGCGATGAGGAGACTGACACTACACACAGTAAACACGCACTACACACAGTCCACACACTAAGTCACCACACACTAAAGTCACCACGTACAGACACACTACACAGTACATTTACATTTAAGGAATTTAGCTGATGCTCTTATCCAGTGCGACATACAGGGTTACCCGTATTACAGAGATAGATACTTTATTGATCCCAGAGGGAAATTCAAGGCATCCAGTAGCAGGTATACAAACTATACATAAGTAACAACAGAAGCAAGATAGATTGTACAAATAGAGACAGAGATACAATATAAAGTATGAAAGTATAAAAATAGAGTCCTTAGTGTCTGGGTAAGGTATAAAGTATAAATGGAGGTAGTGGTAAACAATTTGCTAAGCAAATTAAGAAGATGGCTGTTGTCAGCCATACAGACAGTGCAAATACGCAGTAATATGAATAATTTATCAGTGCAAAATGTGTAAACAGTACAGAATGGAGTAGAATAATACAATATAAATAGAAATAAATAGAAATAGGGCATTTAGGAGGGAGTGTGTGCAGAGATGGGGGTGTGTCCAGAGGAGGGAGTGTGTGCAGAGATGGGGGTGTGTCTATTGGAGTGACCGGAAGGAAAGAGTGGGCCAGTGTAGTGTTGGTGTAGCACAGCGTAGTCACCCAGACTGGGAATCGAACCCTAGCCTCCCACGTAGGGTGACGGCTCATTGGCAAGAACAGGTATTATCCATTTCGCCACACCAACCACTAAACACAGTCACCACACACACTACACACAGTCACTACACACAGTCACCACACACACTACACACAGTCACTACACACAGTCACCACACACACTACACACAGTCACCACACACACTACACACAGTCACTACACACAGTCACCACACAAACTACACACAGTCACTACACACAGTCACTACACACAGTCACTACACACAGTCACCACACAAACTACACACAGTCACTACACACAGTCACCACACAAACTACACACAGACACTACACACAGTCACTACACACAGTCACCACACACACTACACACAGTCACTACACACAGTCACCACACAAACTACACACAGTCACTACACACTACACACAGTCACCACACAAACTACACACAGTCACCACACAAACTACACACAGTCACTACACACTACACACAGTCACTACACACTACACACAGTCACCACACAAACTACACACAGTCACTACACACTACACACAGTCACTACACACTACACACAGTCACCACACACACTACACACAGTCACTACACACTACACACAGTCACCACACAAACTACACACAGTCACTACACACTACACACAGTCACTACACACTACACACAGTCACCACACAAACTACACACAGTCACTACACACAGTCACCACACAAACTACACACAGTCACCACACACACTACACACAGTCACTACACACAGTCACCACACAAACTACACACAGTCACTACACACTACACACAGTCACTACACACTACACACAGTCACCACACAAACTACACACAGTCACTACACACAGTCACCACACAAACTACACACAGTCACCACACACACTACACACAGTCACTACACACAGTCACCACACAAACTACACACAGTCACTACACACTACACACAGTCACTACACACTACACACAGTCACCACACACACTACACACAGTCACCACACACACTACACACAGTCACTACACACAGTCACCACACAAACTACACACAGTCACTACACACAGTCACCACACACACTACACACAGTCACTACACACAGTCACCACACAAACTACACACAGTCACTACACACAGTCACCACACACACTACACACAGTCACTACACACAGTCACCACACACACTACACACAGTCACTACACACAGTCACCACACAAACTACACACAGTCACTACACACAGTCACCACACAAACTACACACAGACACTACACACAGTCACTACACACAGTCACCACACACACTACACACAGTCACTACACACAGTCACCACACACACTACACACAGTCACTACACACAGTCACCACACAAACTACACACAGTCACTACACACAGTCACCACACAAACTACACACAGTCACTACACACAGTCACCACACAAACTACACACAGTCACTACACACAGTCACCACACAAACTACACACAGTCACCACACACACTACACACAGTCACTACACACTACACACAGTCACCACACAAACTACACACAGTCACTACACTCACTACACACAGTCACTACACACTACACATAGTCACCAGCCAAACACCACACACAGTAAACAAACACTGCAAACAGTAAAACACACCAAACGAGTTCTCCCCGTGTATGTATGATTGTTCGTGTGTGTGTGTGTGTGTGTGTGTGTGCGGGTGCGTGCGGGTCTAGGGGTCAGTAAACAGTCCGAGGTTCCGTTTTTGGCTGTGGAGGAGATAGTGGAATTCCTGGAGGGAAAAGTGGCCGACTGTCCGGAAGACATGCTTGAACAGCTCGCTCAACAACTACTGAGGTACACGCCTTCTTTCCCCTCCCCCTTCATCATACAGCAGATTAGCTCCACCCATGTAGCCTACAGCAGTTAGCCCCACCCATTCTGCCTAAATTGGTTTAGCCCCATCTAAAAAGCTTTTAGAAAGCCTGAAGCTGATGTTCTCCTGCAGGCCGCTAACCCGGAAGTACCAGGATGTTGTCCGCTCGACTTTCCTCTCGTCCAGCTCGTCCAGTTCCGGAGGGAACCGAAAGCAGAACGTGAAGGACGTCCAGGAGGAGATAAACAACCTGTACAACAACGTCCGGCAGTTTGAGAAGGGAGCCAGACTCTTCTCAGGTGACTCTCTGACTTGGCACGGAAACGAGGGGAGGGCAGGGGTCCGGTAGCGGGGGTCTGTTTCTGATGTTTGTGCAATGCAGCCAGTTCCTTAGTTATTGTTGCTATGATGATGATGTTTCTGCCCCTGACTCTGGCAGCACTGTGTGTGTGTAGATGACACTCAGCTGCTGATGGTCAAACACCTCCTGCGGACTGTCTGCACCGACCTGACCAATATCCTCATCAACTTCCTGTCAGCTGACCTCATGATGACCACAGAGAACCTCAGCTCCATCACTCCTGAGGTCAGCACCGCCATAGTCACGGTTATCACACCAGATCCGTGGTGGTCACTGGGATCACCTTAGCCATGTGATCAGCTGACTAAGACAGAACACCCCAGAACTGGTCCGTGTGTGTGTCCTGCACTGATCACTTCACTGATCATCTTTTTGTTCAGGTGAGGATGAAGATTCTGGGAAAACTGCCGGAAGAAGTGAAGGCTCCACTGATGAAGCTCCACAACAGCCTGAATGGAAAAGTGGGTCCAGTTTCAGAGTTTCAGAGTGAGGGACAGTGTGAGGTCTGAGTAACCCCCTATCCTCTCTTCCTCTGTCCCTCAGAGCATTGAAGACTTCCAGTCCAGTTTGGAAGCAGCTGCCGAGGAATGCGGGCTCATGCTGAAGAAAGGTGATAAGAAGAAAGAGAGGTAAAGTCCGAACTCTCCACCAAACACACACGCTTACCATCATAAGTAAAACTGGACTCACTAATCCGCCGGTACTAAATTCCACGGCTTGTTTTCCAGACAGGCACTCCTGATCCATAAACAGGCCTTACTAGAGCAGCTGAGTGCCACAGAGGATCCGGCTCTGGTTCTGCACCTGACCAGCGTTCTGCTGTTCCAGAACCTCACGCACTGCATGCTGCACGCTCCTGGACGCTGTGTCCCGAACATCATCAGCACCCTGCAGGCCAAACTGCCCGAGGTACGTGACCTCTGACCTGGACTTTGGACACTGTGTTTGGATCAAAGTGTCTCAGAACACAGCTGGTCCATCAGTGTGATTCTTCATGTAGCTCATTAAAGCTAATACCCACCAATTAGCCTTTAGCCCAGAAAGCACATGACCAATACACAGTTTGAGTAAACTACGGCTTTAACCCTTTAATGTTCCTTCTGATGGAGTCTGCATGTCTGTCTGTCCTGATCCAGGATCAGTTTAAGCTGCTGCAGCAGTTCCAAGGTTTGGTGGTGAAGCGCTTGGTGCAGAGTCACAGTCAGGGGAAGAGCGCTGAGGGAGCAGAGCTGGGAGAAGAGCCAGAACTGGAGTCCGTACAGAAAGAGCTGAACAGCCTGATCGGAAACATCAAAGAGCTCGCTTTGAATCCCAGAAGAACGTCCACTGTAGAGGAGTGACTGCTCTGCTGGAACCGTGCCAACCGTGAGACGTGTATTAATGCCCTGTGATATTAATGCTGATCGTTTGGGCCGTTTAGTTTCAGGACGGATCTGAAAAGAACCTGGAATTCAGTTCAGTCCAGACGGGTTTGTCCTGTGACCCAGCGCTGGGGATTATTATGGGAAATGGAACATAATAAAGATCCTACAAACCGCTTCCCCACGTCTCCCTGGTCCTCCCTGGAGCGCTGTCCCGCTGACGGCGTGGAAGTGCGGAATTCCAGTTTTGTTATTACGTCACAGTCGGTCTCAAACGACCTCACAGATGATGTGCGGCGCTTCATCATATCAGACGGTGTGTTTAGCAGACTGAAGCAGGTCTCTGTTTTCTGGGTCCCCTTCGGTTCTAATGAGACGTCTAGTACCCAGTGAGGAAAAGCACCTTCACAGCCATGCTTCACTGGAGGGGAGGTGTCTGTTGAGAAGTGAGCGCTGTTTTAACTCTAGTCATCGAAACCTCTCACGTTCCACCTTCCAGACGTGTGTTATGCATTCTCCGTTCTAGCTGCTTACTCGAGCAGGCCTGGCGTGTTCAGAGTCGAGTAGTTTTATTGTCATTTCGACCGTATACAGTGGTGTACAGTACACAGTGAAACGAAACAGCGTTCCTCCAGGACCAAGGAGCTACACAGAACCATAATACAATAAATACACACGACAACTTACAATACACAAACAGCAAACAATAAGTACAGGGAGGGGACAGTGCAGATAGCCCACTGGTAGAGGGTGCAGTAAAGTGCGGTTGTGTCCATTTTCTTTTAAAGATGAACATTGTTTTTAGCAGCGGTTATGTCCATATTTGGTAAACATGTAAACATTTTATACCTTAAGTGTTGTGAGGACAGATTTAAAAGATCTGTTGCCTAGTCTGGATGTGAGGGCCCGGATGCTCCTGTACCTTTTTCCAGACGGTAGGAGGGTGAAGAGTGTGTGTGGTGAAGAGTGTGTGTGAGGGGTGTGTTTGGTGAAGAGTGTGTGTGAGGGGTGTGTTTGGTGTGGTGAAGAGTGTGTGTGAGGGGTGTGTATGGTGAAGAGTGTGTGTGAGGGGTGTGTGTGGTGATGATCTTCTCAGCTGTCCTCACTACCCGCTGCAGGGACTGCCGATCCGATGCGGTGCAGTTCCCGAACCAGGCAGTGCTGCAGCTGCTCAGGATGCTCTCGATGGTTCCTCTGTAGAAGGTGGTGAGGATGGGGGGTGGGAGATGTGCCTTCCTCAGCCTTCGCAGGAAGTAGAGACGCTGCTGGGCTTTCTGGGTTATGGTGCTGGTGTTGAGGGACCAGGTGAGATCCTCTGCCAGGTGAACTCTTGACGATCTCCACAGTGGAGCCGTGGATGTGTAGTGGAGAGTGGTCACGCCTTGTCCTTCTGAAGTCAGCCACCATCTCTTTGGTCTTGTCTACGTTCAGAGACAGGTTGTTGGTTCTACACCAGTCCGTTAACTGCTGCACTTCCTCTCGGGCTTGAGATCCAAGATGGCGGCGCAGCTGTAGCTGCCGCTCCGGATACAAAAGGTGCTGTTTGTTTATTTACGAGTCTTTATTTCTACTTCTTTGGAACATGGACATAAGAACAACCGGTGTCCATGTTTACGACCGTCAGGCACTGCTACACTACCGGATTCAACCAAATAACACCGTAAACGATGAGCTACAAGAGACGCTATGCGGTTTCGGTCTGCTACGGCAACCAGCCCCCCAGATCGCGGCCTCGCCTGAAGCCGGCAGCCGAAAGAGGGGGCACCGGAAGCGGTGCGCGAGACGACAGAAGCGCGGTAAGCGGGCTGGAGTTCGTACTAGGCTAACCTCAAAGCCCGCGCGAGCAGCTCTCCCGTCCATCCTGCTCTCGAATGTCTGCTCCCTGGAGAATAAACTGGACTGCATCCGACTTCAGAGAACTACACGGAGAGAATCTAGAGACTGCTGCGTCTTTGTCTTCACGGAGACGTGGCTGAGCGACAGAGTTCCCGACGCCGCCATTCAGCTAGACGGACTAGCTTCGAGCCGACAGAGACTCAGCCCTGTGCGGTAAGACTCGCGGTGGAGGACTGTGTGTTTACATCAACACAGAATGGAGCAGGAACTCTGTACTGGTCTCTAGCTACTGCTCACCTCTAGTGGAGTTTATGATCGTCCGGTGTAGACCTGTTTATCTACCGAGGGAATTCACCGCAGTGCTGATCATCAGTGTCTATATTCCACCCGGCGCTACCGCTAAAGCTGCGCTCTGTGAGCTGTACAGCGCTATCAGCGGACTGCAGAACACACACCCTGACGGACTGTTTATTGTCGCTGGAGATTTCAACCATGTGACTCTCACTTCTCCCTAAATTCCACCAACATGTGAACTTTGCTACGAGAGGAGCGAACGCGCTGGACCTGGTCTACACCAACATCCCCAGCGCGTACCGGGCAGAGCCCCGCCCCCACCTCGGATACTCGGATCACATCTCTGTTATGCTAATTCCAGCATACAGACCGCTCGTCAGAAGATCAAAGCCGGTTCTAAAGCAGGTGAGAACCTGGCCATCAGGAGCCATCTCTGCTCTTCAGGACTGCTTTGAGCACACTGACTGGCAAATGTTTAGGGAGGCTGCAACCTACAGCGCCACCACAGACCTGGAGGAGTACACTTCATCTGTGACCAGCTACATCGGCAAGTGCATAGATGATGTGACCGTCTCCAAGACCGTCTCCAAGACCATCACCACACGTCCCAACCAGAAGCCGTGGATGACTGCAGAGGTGCGTGCTCTGCTGAAGGCTCGAGACTCCGCCTTCAAAGCAGGAGACAAGGCGGCCCTAAGGAAGGCAAGGGCCAAACTGTCCCGGGGCATCAGAGAGGCGAAGCGCGCACACGGTCAGAGCATCCACAGCCACTTCAGAGACAGTGGTGACACACGGCGCATGTGGCAGGGCATCCAGGCCATCACTAACTACAGGACTGCTCCACCTGCCTGTGACAGTGATGCCTCCCTTCCAGATGCGCTGAACCACTTCTACGCTCGGTTCGAGACACAGAACAGCGTGGCAGCGAGGAAGACCACCCCTCCTCCCGACGACCAGGTGTTGTGTCTTACAGCAGCTGACGTGAGGAAAACTCTACGCAGAGTTAACCCACGGAAAGCCGCTGGACCGGACAACATCCCGGCTAGAGTGCTCAGGGAATGTGCGGACCAGCTGACAGATGTCTTCACCGACATCTTCAACATCTCCCTGAGCAGTGCCACCGTTCCAACGTGTCTCAAGGCAACCACCATCATCCCTGTGCCGAAGAAGTCTTCAGTGTCCTGCCTCAACGACTACCGTCCCGTTGCACTCACACCCATCATCATGAAGTGCTTCGAGAGGCTTGTCCTGAGGCACATCAAGACCCTGCTGCCTCCTTCTCTAGATCCTCTACAGTTTGCGTACCGTCCCAACCGCTCAACGGACGACGCCATATCCACCACCCTTCACCTGGCGCTCACCCACCTGGACAATAGGGACCCTTATGTTGGAATGCTGTTCATAGACTTTAGTTCAGCATTCAGCACAATCATTCCTCAGCACCTGATCGGAAAGCTGAACCTACTGGGCCTGAACACTTCTCTCTCTAACTGGACTTCAGTCAGTCCGGATCGGACGCAACACCTCCAGCACCACCACGCTGAGCACTGGGGCCCCCCAGGGCTGCTCTGCTACTGTAGCGCACCTTCACCCCATCCACTGAGCGCAGCACGGTCCTCTCTCGGCAACGCTTCACAGTAGATCCAGCCAATCTCTCTGATCAAATAAAAAAATAAATAAACATATAAAATGGTAAATAAATAAATAATTCACCTACGTGGAAACCAGCACTGGGACTCACCCAGAGGTAGAACCTCCACCCAATAGGGCTCTTTGGGGATGATCTGCTTTTTGTGCACATAAACCGAAAGTGGTTCTGTAAGAGCTCTGCTCCCCTCTGAGCCAGCCGAGCCGTGGTGGACACTGGCATCCCCATAGCCATGTGCTCATCTGACTCGGATTTTACCCTGGCCCTGGGTTCACTCTGCACCGATCAGTTAATCAGATCTGTTAATCACACGCGTGTGCATATGTGTGAGTGTGTGTGTGTGTGTGTGTGTGTGTGAGTGTATGTGTGTATGAGTGTATGTGTATGAGTGTGTGTGTGTGTATGAGTGTGCGTGTGTGTATGTTTGTGTGTGTGTGTGTGTGTGTGTGTGTATGAATGAGTGAGTGTGTGTATGAGTATGTGTGTGTGTGTGTGTGTGTGTGTGTATGAGTGTGTGCGTGCGTGTATGAGTGTGTGTGTATGTGTGTGTGTGTGTGTGTGTGTGTGTGTGTATGAGTGTGTGTGTGTGTGTGTATGAGTGTGTATGTATGAGTGTGTGTGTGTATGAGTGTGTGTGTGTGTGTGTGTGTGTGTGTGTATGAGTGTGTGCGTGCGTGTATGAGTGTGTGTGTATGTGTGTGTGTGTATGAGTGTGTATGTGTATGAGTGTGTGTGTGTGTATGAGTGTCTGTATGTATGAGTGTGTGTGTGTGTGTGTGTGTGTGTGTGTATGAGTGTGTGTGTGTGTATGAGTGTGTATGTGTATGAGTGTGTATGTGTATGAGTGTGTGTGTGTGTGTGTGTGAGTGTGTGTGTGTGCGTGCGTGCGTGTGTGTGTGCGTACGTCTGTAATAAACCCCAAACACACCGAGCTGCTACAGTGTTCGTGTGTGTTGCTAGGTGACAGTGTTTGTCCCGGCGGTCCTCAGTTCCTCATTAACGTTGTGCAGGAGGAATAATGATCAGCTCGGCTCTCAGCAGAACAGCAGCGGAGACACTGTTAGTTCTAAACACAGACAGAAGAACCGTCTCGTCCGCACACAGGAGCCAGGTTATTTACTCCACATGGTTACGTGGGGTGGGTTAGGAAGGTGGTGTGAGGGTGTGGAATGGTGAGGGGGGTTTGGGGGAACTTAAAGTCCAGGTAAACAGGTACAGGCTCTGGAAACCAGCTGGCGAGAGAATCCACTGCAGGCCGACTCCTCTGAGAGAGCATGCGTCTGCCAGTGTCCTCCGGGGAGCCTCATTAAAGCTTCTCCAAACATCCTAATGAAGCCGAGGTTCCAGCTTCCCGAGCCCGGACTGTGCAGTCACACAGTTAAAGGGGACTCCACTCATTTCTATCTGATATGCCTTATTAATCATTACCATGTACCCAGAGTCGTTCAGAGGGGGTCTGGCCTGAAACGCTCCGTTCTAGATAAAGTCAGAACTGTTCACAGTGGTGGTGAAGGTAACCAGACGTCCCCTCTAAAAGAGTTCCCTGGTTCTCATCACCACCACTGTCAGTCGTCCTCGTTCACCCAGCAGAATCCCTGCTTCCGAGAGCATCTGTACTCTTCAGCGTCAGTAAAGACCAAACGGAGTTTAACAACGTAACAAATCAGTTTAATAGGTTTGAACATGAAAGACTAACGCGCTACATTGCACATTTTCACCAGGTAAAGCAGCATCAGCACATTCCACACTCCACAACACAGAACCGAATCGGACGCACTGCAGGATCAACAGCCTCTGTGAACTAGGCACAGTTCCACCGTTCTCAAAGAGGTCAACTTTACAGAGACTCCCCACGTCCCCCGGACATGTGGTCCATCGGCCGAGACATCTTTTAGAGAGGACAAATGCAGAAACCAATCGAGTTTAGATGTTAGCACCATGCTAACTGGTGGGCTATCAGTTTCCATTATTTACTAGCTATGACAGCATTACAGCTCCAGTGCTACACCTAAGATTCAGACACCAAACACGTCTCAGGTGATCAACTACGCTTGAAGAAAAGGAGAGGAACTGGTGGAATTAGTTTTTTTCAGTGTCCAGAAACAGCATCCCGAAGTTCTAAACCACAGAGCGATGCTCCGCACATGCGTAAATGGTACTGGGGCGGATCCTCCTCCGAGTGTGACCAGACAGCTCAGGCAGGAGCTTGCAGTACTTGGGTAGGAGGTCCACGCAGGCATCGCGGAACTTCTTTATCCGCCAGTAGTAGATGAGCGGGTTCAGGGCTGATTTGAGGTAGCAGAGCCACAGCAGCCAGGTGC
Source organism: Prochilodus magdalenae (assembly GCA_024036415.1). Taxonomy (NCBI): domain Eukaryota; kingdom Metazoa; phylum Chordata; class Actinopteri; order Characiformes; family Prochilodontidae; genus Prochilodus; species Prochilodus magdalenae. Next base: position 50,277 of record JAMWET010001974.1, on the reverse strand, counting down.
TGACCTCAAAGAAGCTCCTGCTGGAGTAGAAGGAGCTGCTGAAGGTGGCCACCAGGCTGTAGGCAGCAAACGGAGCCCAGCACACGGTGAAGACGGAGAACAGAATGAGGATGGTGGTGAAGGCACGCGTTTTGAAGCTCATGTCTATGTTGATATGGAAGGGCCGGCGCAGGGCGGCTGGCCCGAGCTTCCCACCCTGGCCGAGGCAGATGGAGTCGGAACTGGAGGAGTTGGAGTGGATCTGAAGAGCGTTACGCCGGATGGTGCTCAGGATGCCCACAAAAGTGTACAGCATCACAGCAAACGGGACAAAGAAGAACACCAACATGATCAGCACCACATAGGCATGGTATCCACGCTCGCCCGTGTACCCAAACACGCACTGGGGGGCGCGTGGCGGAACCTGCAAGGTAGGGTAACCAACAGACAGGGGGAATGCCAGGCAGAGGGACAGCATCCAGGAGAAGGCAATAAGGCCCTTTGCCCGTCTTGGACTGAGACGGTCCTGCCTCTGCACGATGATCAGGAAGCGGTCAACGCTAATTATGAGCAACACTGCCACGCCCTCCAGCAGAAAGAGCCAGAAGAACATGGCGGACAGCCGGCAGAACATGGCTCCGAACACCCAGTGCGTGGTGACTGTGGTGACCAAAGCGAATGGCATGTTGAGAAGCGCCAGCATCATGTCCGCAAAGGCAAGACTGGCCAGCAGGATGTTGATGGCAGAACGCATGGCAGCGCGGCGGTAAACCATCAGACATACCACCACGTTCCCCAGGAAGGCCAGCAGGAGTACGCAGGCCATTGCCAGGCAGAAGAACACCTGCAGAGGGAGCCCAAGGCCCTGCACCCCAACCTGCCCAACATCCTGACCCGCAGGAGCCACCGTCACCCACAGCGTCCTGAAGCCTGTCGAGCTGTTCTCCCAGGAGAGGGACGAGTTTTCCATGGCATGGGTCGTGTCTGGTCACCTGAGGACAATGGACGGACAGAACTGGGCAGCGGAGTGGACAGTGGACACAATGCTGGAGCGGACAGTGCTTGGTCTTGTGGCCACTGCCCTAGCAGTAGTAGCCATCTCTGCACCTGGTGCACCATATTGGCTGCTGATCTCTCCGTCGACACAATGCTGCACATGGACTCATCTCAAACCAGAGGATGTCCCTGTGGTGAGACAGGAAGACAAAATCAGATCAGAATAAAAGATCACATCATAACTGATCACTCTGTGATCTTCACTGGATCTCTGGGTCATTAACAAGGCTCCTGCTTTGGCTGTGACACAGGATCCTGAGATCTTCGTCCCCCAAGTAAGAATGGACACCTTCCTAAACCCGGTCCCTCCACACCGGGACGGCGACATCCTTACACTACAGTTTCCTGACTACAGTGGTGCGCGTGTGAGGGCCTGCTGGTAAATCTTTATCTTTAATTATGAGGGTTTCATGGAGCCGGATCTGAGGAGTAGCTCGAGCTCAAACGTTCATCTGCCTGTAACACTGCATTAACACTGTCAGGACACTGCATTAACACTGTCAGGACACTGTAATAACACTGCATTAACACTGTCAGGACACTGCATTAACACTGTCAGGACACTGTAATAACACTGCATTAACACTGTCAGGACACTGTAATAACACTGCATTAACACTGTCAGGACACTGTAATAACACTGCATTAACACTGTCATGACTCTGTACTAACACTGCATTAAGACTGTACTAACACTGCATTAACACTGTCATGACACTGTACTAACACTGCATTAACACTGTACTAACACTGCATTAACACTGTACTAACACTGCATTAAGACTACTAACACTGCATTAATACTGTAATAACACTGCATTAACACTGTACTAACACTGCATTAACACTGTCATGACACTGTACTAACACTGCATTAATACTGTACTAACACTGCATTAACACTGTACTAACACTGCATTAAGACTGTACTAACACTGTATTAACACTGCATTAAGACTGTACTAACACTGCATTAACACTGTTTGGGGTAGTTCTGTTTTCTTGCATCGTCCCATCAGTAAGTGGTTGGGTGTTGGGTGTTCTGTGTTGGTGCTGGTTTTGAAACCTCTGTATCAGACCAAATTAGTTCCAATTAGGCTGACCAGTCCGAGGGCCATCGTTGTGGCTGCAGTGCCAAAGACTCATAGAACATAACACCGTGGGACAGTCACTGTAAGAAACAGACAGCAACTCTAATCACTTAGAGGAGCAAAAAGGAGAACCTCAAATTCCTCCCCACATTCAGGAATACCTCAGAACTCCTCCCCATTCAGCTCCTGTAGGAGCAGCCGTATGTTCTGTGGGATGTACGCAGCTGTGACAGTACGTGGCCGTACTCGTTTCCACAGTTACCGGATATGTGTATATGCTGCCCCCCGAAGTTCTAGTCTAACGTTAAATTCCAACAGTTGGAAACAACCGCAGCTGAACAGTGGGTGTCTGAGGAGGAGTACAAACGGAGAACCAAACACTTCCAGCTTAGCGAAGCACATCAAAGACAGACATCCAGATTTACCCAGAGACTGATCCATACTAACGCTCCATCACCAGCTAATTAAAGTAGCTCATTAATTAACAGGTACCCACAGTGTCACCCCGTTATCCTCATCCGGAAATACATGTTACGTCCCATACTGTTTTTGCAATGGCTAAATTCTAAAGGTCACTGTGTTTAGACTAATGCGATGTAACCACCGCTCGCAGTAGTAGCCGTCCTTACCGGTCAGTCTGGATCACCGCTCACTTGGGGCTGATGGTCAACCACGGCTGCGGCCACATGTACACAGGTACAGCTCCCTCCTCAGTGTCAGCCAGACAACACGGCTGTACTGACAGCTTGTGGTACCGGATGGGTTATGGACAGTGTCGGAACAGACTGCTGCATGTCTGGTGTTGTGATGATTTCATACCTGCTGTGGAAGGGCCGCTACTTGCCCCCCGCGTGGAGGCTCCTCTAACGGTTTGTGCTGATGATGTAAAGGCGTCTCTGGTGCTGCGTTTGAGGTAATCAGGTCTGTTTCATCATCGCTGCTGGGTGAGTTCGGGGGTAGAGCACAGCCACTCCCAGGCCAGCAGGTCACTCAGTACACCACACTGAGCAGCATCGCCGCAGAACTCCGCTCTGTGATCTGCAGGAGTTTGAGGAGGCGCAGAGCGTCTGTGTCAGGGTAGGTGGAGGAGAGGCAGAATTCTAGCCACGATGCAGAATACAGGCTCTCAGTGGAAACCATAGAAACAGCGTCTCTGTGTGCCGAGCGGCTGTGGAGCCTAGCAACAAGGAAGACAAGAACCGGCGTCTGCTCCTTGCTCAGAACCGTTCCTTCAGCCCACAGCAGCAGAACCCACATATACTAATGTCAGATCCGCCAACGAGGTGTAGGGGGCGGGGGGGGGGTGGTAGTGTCCGGTCTGAATCACTCACTGAACCGACTCCTCTGGACAGATGCTCCTCTTTCTCCTTCGGGGGGAAATAAAATCCCCTCTGTATCTTCGGTTTCTGAAACCGGAATATAAACAGGGCCTGCGTGGCAGTTTACCTCCAACAACAACGATGAACACCGACTGACGAACTCTTCGTTCCACCTTAAATAGTAGAGCGCCAGCATGTAACTACTGCATCATTTAAGGTGGAATGGACAATTGGAGAAAGCCAGCTCATGTCCGTTTGTGCGCGCGCTGTGATCACTCACCCGCACGAGGCCATTATTAAAGACTCCACGCGCGGCTCTCGGGCGGAACCGGTCTCCTCCTCCGCGTTAAAGCGAGTCATTCATTATTTACGATCAGGAGCAGCTCCGCCGCCATTCGGACCCAAGCCCGCTTCGCCCACGCATGCGCATTCAGCCCTGAGTACGTCACTTCAACCTTAACCAATCGGATACCGCGTGGGCCGGGCTGTCGTTTGAATGACGCGTGTTTGGCCAATCGCGGAGTGGGCAGACGTCGCTCTGACCAACCGCGAGCGCCCATCTCCGCGAGCCTGATTTCAGTCTCCGGTGTAAAGGAGAACAACGAACTATAAGATCACGCTAATGAAACCGTTTCCGGTCACTGACCTGCTTTCTGACCCAGTCTTATGTAGTCTGTTATTAATAGTTCATAATCTAACGGTGGATGATAATCCGGGTACAGTGAACACGTGGAGAGGAAACTCAGCTCGAGCCTGTTTACTGTGGGAGCAGCTGTACCAGCGGTTACTAGTGCTGCTCCCTCCACCATGCGGTTCCGGTGTTGGTTCGAGCATCTGTCCTAAAAGGTTCCACTTTAGTCTCCCCTGGCCACAGAACGCACTGTGGAACATCCAGGTGGTCTGTGAACCCCACACCTCCAACCCCTTTTACCAGTAGGGTTAGAAAGTATTCTCAACAGCTCCATCACACTCTGCTTCGGAAACCTCCACCCAGGACCACAACGTGTGGTCGTGACAGCCCAGACGTTCTCAGGAACAGCCCCCCATCACCAGATGACATTTACCACTCCAGGGTCCTCAGGAGAGCCCACAAGATCATCAGGCACTCTTCCTCAACACACCCTTTCCACACCTCTCCTACCAAACACTTGGTAAAGTTTCTCACCCGGGTTTAAACATGAACAGACGCGCTCGTCATGCGCTCGTCAGAGGGGCGGATTCAAACCGCATCTGATCTAATGATACAGTCTAGCCGCTGGTAAAACCCTCAGTGTGGGCCGGTCTGTGATTAGTTATGACCACCTGACTGTGATTAGTTATGACCACCTGACTGTGATTAGTTATGACCACCTGACTGAGTTAACTCTCTAACAGCCTGCCGGAGCAGTTTTAGGGTCTTTTGTTTAATTTTGGAGTTTAACCTGAGTAACAGATCTAAAACACGGTACACAAAATATTAATGTCTACGCCATGTCTGTGAGATACGCCTCGTAGCAGACGGTCTGTTTTGGTCAGGTGTTGTTCTTATTCATATGTAACTGTGTAAACTATGCAGCAGCAATTTCCATGCCCTGTGGACCAGCTCGACTGGGGATCGTTGGTGATGCTCTCCCTTCTCCGTATCTTCACCGCTGTGGTGTTCTCCCACCTCCTCCTGTCTCTGGTTGCCTTGGCCTTGTATTCTGTCGCTGTCATGTTTCTGTTGCCCTTCTCTCTCTCCTTCCACCTTGTCTTCCTTTTCTCTCTCTCCTTCCTGTCCTGGCGTGCCCTGGCTCCCTCGCTTCGCGCCACTTCGCTTTGTTTTCCAAGCAGATCAGTCTCTGGCGGCTCTGACGTTCCCTCGTGCTGCGTTCAATGCAGTTGAACAGTCGCGGTCATAAATGTCAAATTGGCCATAATTTTTTTTTTGATTCGTTGCTGCCAACTGGGGTGGCAGCAGGGGTGGCAAGTCTTTCTTTTAGGGTGGCATTTGCCACCCTATGCCACCCCAGTAGATCCGCCCATGGCAAGGACAGTGTGTTAGGTCATGGGTAGAGCATTAGCTCTGCATAAGGATAGTAACTTATGAGTAAGGCTTTAGCTCTGTGCTAACATTTTAGCTCATGGCTAGCGTGTAGTCTAACCCTAGTCTCTAATACTCATCAGTAAAATAATGAGCTGGAAACATTCACATCCCCGCACATCAAATCCCTTTTTTTTGCCGCACAGTGAAACAGAACTTAGAGCCCGCTGGGTTACGTCGTACAGTTCCACCATTTAGATGCCCTGTGTACAGTTTCCCTTTAGGCTTCCAGAGCTGCAGACTGGAGCGTTTAATCAGCCCTGTCCTGTATTAGATACGAAACAGCGTGCACACGGATACATCACCGCGCTGGTGTTACCACGGAGACGGCGACAGACGCGGGGTCCAACACACCTTTAATGATCACCACACGTACAAATCACAGCCTGCTCAGAGCGTCAGTCTGATTACTACATTTAGTTAAACAATTACAGATCAAAGTACATCAGCACTTAATGAATCTGATCAGGTCAAAGGTCAGGTTCACGCATGAGAGCCCTTTATCTGTTTCCGACCGTCTGATTTTGGTGGAATAATTTTCACCTCAAAGGGAATAAAGAACTCCACAAGCGCTGCAGCGTCTTTCATCTGGACCGAGTACTCCTGTGCAATCTTCTCCAGCGTCCATGTTTGAGGGGAGCGTTTGTGATCATTCAGAGCCTTCAGAGCTTCAACGATGGAGATCTTTCCCACAGGAATGTCTGAGATGAGACCGATTCCCAAATGATCTCCAGGAAAACTGCACTTCAGCGGCCGCCGTTCCACTTTCTTCAGATCCCGAATTACTGCAGTCTGAAAAACACAGAGAGTCAGAGACACCATCCGGGGCGGCACATGGACAAATGGACAACAGTCAGTCAGAGACAGCAGCAAAGTGGCATCACAGAGAGAGTCAGAGACACCAGAGGGGGGCAGCATACGGACCACAGAGAGTCAGAGACACCAGAGGGGGGCAGCATACGGACCACAGAGAGTCAGAGACACCAGAGGGGGGCAGCATACGGACCACAGAGAGTCAGAGACACCAGAGGGGGGCAGCATACAGACCACAGAGAGTCAGAGACACCAGAGGGGGGCAGCATACAGACCACAGAGAGTCAGAGACACCATCCGGGGCGGCACACAAACCACAGAGAGTCAGAGACACCAGAGGGAGATGGGGGCGGGGTGTATATGTGTTTGTGTGTGTGTGGCGGGCGTGTGGGTGGGGGTGGGGGGATAGGTGGCACAGTGAGCATTTAAAAGTTCTGGTACCTGTTTCACTGGATCTTTGGACTCTACATAAACCTGCTTCAGCCGGAACAGCAGTGGGTCATCCTTGCTGTGGACCTCCTCAGTGACCACTGGACCTGCAGTGGACAGAGCAAGACACTCATCACCAGCACCTCATCAATCCCTCACTCCTCACTCTCCTGGAGAACACAATCACAATACCGCACACACATTCACAACAGGGTTAGGGTACAGGGGTTAGGGTATCCTGACTCCACACCATCACTCCTCTATCCTGACTCCACACTGTCACTCCACTGTCCTCGCCCCACTGTCCTCGCCCCACTGTCCTCGCCCCACTGTCCTCGCTCCACTGTCCTCGCTCCACTGTCCTCGCCCCACTGTCCTCGCTCCACTGTCCTCGCCCCACTGTCCTCGCCCCACTGTCCTCGCCCCACTGTCCTCGCTCCACTGTCCTCGCTCCACTGTCCTCGCCCCACTGTCCTCGCCCCACTGTCCTCGCTCCACTGTCCTCGCCCCACTGTCCTCGCCCCACTGTCCTCGCTCCACTGTCCTCGCCCCACTGTCCTCGCCCCACTGTCCTCGCTCCACTGTCCTCGCCCCACTGTCCTCGCCCCACTGTCCTCGCCCCACTGTCCTCGCTCCACTGTCCTCGCCCCACTGTCCTCGCCCCACTGTCCTCGCCCCACTGTCCTCGCCCCACTGTCCTCGCCCCACTGTCCTCGCCCCACTGTCCTCGCTCCACTGTCCTCGCCCCACTGTCCTCGCCCCACTGTCCTCGCCCCACTGTCCTCGCTCCACTGTCCTCGCCCCACTGTCCTCGCCCCACTGTCCTCGCTCCACTGTCCTCGCCCCACTGTCCTCGCTCCACTGTCCTCGCTCCACTGTTGGATGCTAATCTCATATTAACTGGTATATTATTCTACAATCTAGAAGCAGCTACTGAAAATCTCCCTCACGCTTTAATGGGGAGTGTGGGACTGGGAGCAGGAGTGTACTGGTGGATCTGAGAGACGTGCTGGAGGAGCACAGACTGACCTGTAGGTACCCAGTACATACAGTGGGCCAGATCAGCTAATGCCTAAAAACAAACCTTATCAAATGAAGCAAATCTTAAAATCAGTTCTGTACTTGGCGAGAAGCCAGTGTAGAAAAGCCACGGCGGGCGCGAGGCCTGTAAGGAGTCCAGCATTATGGACGGGCCGCAGACAGTGAGGACTGACTGACGTAAATCAGGGTGCTCTAATTAACTGGCTCCGGTTAGAGACACAGTCAGCTGATAAAACGACCCGGCTCCTGGGTCAAACCCGGCTCCTACTGAACCAAATATATCCGACTCGGCCTCCGTCAGAACCGTCTCAGCTGTTCCCGGTTTAACTCTGCTTTAAGGCAGGTACAGCTGCGTGCCATTCCGTGTTTCTGGAATATCTGTGGTGGAACTGGACTTGCGGCATGTCAGCGTTTAATCAGAACACCCTTCAATGTGCAGCAGCGACACAGAGTTCTATAATCAATTATCAATCAGCTGATTTTATGCACCCTATACAAATTCATAATCCGAACTGTGGGTTATTGATTTCTGCATGTCAGAATTCCTAGGACAGGAATGTCAAATGATCAAACAGAAAATACTTCAGCCCTAAATCGGACAGAAATATCTGGTACACTGTCACTATCGGAGCGCTGTGGTTAGACATAGTGTTAGGTAACAGCAGCTCTTAATGACGGACCTCTAAATTAACCAATCAGATTAGCAGAAACTAAAACCAGAAATTAGGACGAACTCAGATCTTCCTCCCAGCTCCACCTTAACAGTCCCAGTTCCAGTTTGGAGTTCAGGGTCAGAGTAAAGGTCATTGTTAGGGTCAGTTACCCTGCATACAGCACCAGGAAGAATCTTATGTGAACTGTCCGTTCCACCTTAAATGGTGCTGCAGACTTTGTAGGATAGCCGAAGGTGCCACAACGTATCTGCAGTACTATTTAAGGTGGACCGGACAATTCACCAAAGAAGACAACTTCATAACAATTATTAAGCTAATTGGCTGTTTACTGCGTGATTGCGAGTCTCGCGCTACCTGGCTTATAAGTCTCGTGCCTCGGTGCGGGCTCCGGTTTGTCCTTGCCGATTTCTTTGTGCGCGCGACTCTCCAGGTTAAAACGCCGGAGCAGGCGGCCCGCACGCGCACCCATCCTCTCTCGGTGCCGCTGCTTCTTCCTCTGTGCGGTTGTGTCGAAGAGAAGAGCGGTCAGAGCGCCCCCTGCTGTTCCATAGCGCGCCGTGTCGCTCTCACCTTCACCGCAGTCATATCAGCACCTGGTTCCGCTGTGTGGAGCCAGAAACCCCGACAATAAACGGCTCCACTAAAACGAACTACAAATGCTGTCGCGCAGATGACGTCACGGCCGCACGTCCCCACGAAGTGGTGCGGACACGAATCCATGGGACTTGTAGTTCTTCATAGTTGGCTCTTTAAGGACATACACAGGCGGCCGAACGGTCCGGGGATTCACCGGTCACTGTTTACTGATGACCCAGCTCTCAGTTCAAACCCGGGTTCCTCCTCTGGTTCTTATCGCCGGGGTTCGTGTGTGTTCTGAATGTGAGAGGACTGTATGAATGTGCTATAAATGGTTTTCCAGCAGATGGCGTGGTCTGCACCTTTTCCCAACAGGAAGGCGGTTTCAGGCCTGCTGGAAGGTGTTCAGCGCCCTGCCGCATTGCACGTCGAGATTAGATACTCAAATTGACCAAGACATCAATATAAATGTCTAAGGTATTATTAATTATATATTCCTTAAATTATTACCAAATTATTCCCTGTGGCTAGAACTGCTCGGATATTCCGGTTCGGAAGTCTAACTCCTAAAATAAGCAGTGCAGTTACATCTTCCTGAACAGTCGTCCAATTTAAACACAGTTCAAATTTTCATATATGCTGTTTTTTCTTTATACTGCACATTATATATCAGTTTAGCTCCACCTATTCAGTCTACAGCAGTTTAGCTCCACCCGTTCAGCCTACAGCAGTTTAGCTCCACCCATTCCGGCTGAAAGGCTGAAACGGCTGCCCAAGGCACCGTGGAGCGTAGTGTATCAGTGACTACCTCCACACAGACTGACTGTTAAAGGTTAGGCTAGTAGCGTTAGCTTAGCTAGCAGAGCTGTAGCATTAGCCTAGGTATCTAAGCCACTGGCTGCCTTCCTCTACAGCTGAACTGTGTTCTGTGAGTCAGTGCGGCTCTAATCTAATGTAACGATGGTAAATCCTGAGGAGGGCGCTGACGGGTTCTGAACTGTGGTCGGAGGGGTTGAGTGCCGGTACGCGGATCTCCGCCGCTGCTGAGGGAAGGCCCTTATGCAGTAGTGACTGTCAGATGTGTGGCGGCTCCAGTGTAGTTTTACTGGAGTGAGGTTTTACTGATCACTCCTCACTCCCAGCAGATCAGGAGAGAAACACACACGTGACTGTTCCACCATTTGCTTTTTAATTACAAAGAGTAAAAAACACCCGAAAAATAGAGATATTTATAAATCTGCTTTATGTACATTTTATACCTCTCCTGGTTATCATCACCGACTGTTCCCAGTCCAGATCTCTCTGTGGTCTCTCTGGGGACCAAGCTGTATAACCACTGAGCCTAACCGAGCCTAACCGGATCAGACCGGATCAGACCTCTGTGTGACCATGCGGCTGGCGGGTCAGACCTCTGTGTAACCATGCGGCTGGCGGGTCAGACCTCTGTGTGACGATGCAGCTGACGGGTCAGACCACTGTGTGACGATGCAGCTGGCGGGTCAGACCTCTGTGTGACGATGCAGCTGGCGGGTCAGACCTCTGTGTGACCATGTGGCTGGCGGGTCAGACCTCTGTGGCCTCTGTGTGACCATGCGGCTGGCGGGTCAGACCTCTGTGTGACCATGCGGCTGGCGGGTCAGACCTCTGTGTGACGATGCGGCTGGCGGGTCAGACCTCTGTGTGACGATGCAGCTGGCGGGTCAGACCTCTGTGTGACCATGCGGCTGGCGGGTCAGACCTCTGTGGCCTCTGTGTGATGATGCAGCTGACGGGTCAGACCTCTGTGTGATGATGCGGCTGGCGGGTCAGACCTCTGTGTGGTGATGTAGCTGGCGGGTCAGACCTCTGTGTGGTGATGTAGCTGGCGGGTCAGACCTCTGTGTGGTGATGTAGCTGGCGGGTCAGACCTCTGTGTGACGATGCAGCTGGCGGGTCAGACCTCTGTGTGACGATGCGGCTGGCGGGTCAGACCTCTGTGTGACCATGCGGCTGGCGGGTCAGACCTCTGTGTGACGTGCTGCGGCTGGCGGCGGCTGGCGGGTCAGACCTCTGTGTGACGATGCAGCTGGCGGGTCAGACCTCTGTGTGACGATGCAGCTGGCGGGTCAGACCTCTGTGTGACGATGCAGCTGGCGGGTCAGACCTCTGTGTGACGATGCGGCTGGCGGGTCAGACCTCTGTGTGACCATGCGGCTGGCGGGTCAGACCTCTGTGTGACGATGCGGCTGGCGGGTCAGACCTCTGTGTGACGATGCGGCTGGCGGGTCAGACCTCTGTGTGACGATGCGGCTGGCGGGTCAGACCTCTGTGTGACGATGCGGCTGGCGGGTCAGACCTCTGTGTGACGATGCAGCTGGCGGGTCAGACCTCTGTGTGACGATGCAGCTGGCGGGTCAGACCTCTGTGTGACGATGCGGCGATCAGACCTCGTGTGCTGCGGCTGGCGGGTCCGACCTCTGTGTGACGATGCAGCTGGCGGGTCAGACCTCTGTGTGACGATGCAGCTGGCGGGTCAGACCTCTGTGTGACGATGCGGCTGGCGGGTCAGACCTCTGTGTGACCATGCGGCTGGCGGGTCAGACCTCTGTGTGACGATGCGGCTGGCGGGTCAGACCTCTGTGTAACCATGCGGCTGGCGGGTCAGACCTCTGTGTGACGATGCAGCTGGCGGGTCAGACCTCTGTGTGACGATGCAGCTGGCGGGTCAGACCTCTGTGTGACGATGCAGCTGGCGGGTCAGACCTCTGTGTAACCATGCGGCTGGCGGGTCAGACCTCTGTGTAACCATGCGGCTGGCGGGTCAGACCTCTGTGTAACCATGCGGCTGGCGGGTCAGACCTCTGTGTGACGATGCGGCTGGCGGGTCAGACCTCTGTGTGACGATGCGGCTGGCGGGTCAGACCTCTGTGTGACGATGCGGCTGGCGGGTCAGACCTCTGTGTGACCATGCGGCTGGCGGGTCAGACCTCTGTGTGACGATGGGGCTGGCGGGTCAGACCTCTGTGTGACGGTGATGTGACGAAGCTGCTGGCGGGTCAGACCTCTGTGTGACGATGCGGCTGGCGGGTCAGACCTCTGTGTGACCATGCGGCTGGCGGGTCAGACCTCTGTGTGACGATGCGGCTGGCGGGTCAGACCTCTGTGTGACGATGCAGCTGGCGGGTCAGACCTCTGTGTGACGATGCAGCTGGCGGGTCAGACCTCTGTGTGATGATGTAGCTGAGGAAAGAATATCGGTGCTGTTGGATTCTTGTTGTCCAGTTGTTGGCGTAACTGAAAGCGCCTGCTGTTCTTCACATTGAGTGTAAATTTCACGAGGACTAATAGAAATGATCACCTGTAGGAACGTCGAGTTCCTTTGACCTCCATTAAAGTACAGTGTGTGTTAGTCCTGAGTTTTGGAGACGTGCTGAGGGGTGCAGCTGAAAGCCGACACTGAGCCATGTCCAGTCATGGTTCTTCAGAGTAAATCAATTCCACACATATTAATCAGCTGTGCCAGGAAATAAACCAAAGGCCACGCCCACTTTATTCCCTCCTCATGATGTCAGCACTTAAACCTGTCAGGTGTTTAGAGCACTTTGGACCAAAAGAATCGAATGGTTTAAAAGCTGCTCCTTATACGAGAAGACGCTCTGATGAAGGCCATAACCCCTCAGACCACAAAGCCAGGTTCCCCACCACCAGTGAATGATGTCATTGTGCCCCACAGGATATTCATATAGTCTCGGTCGCTTACATACCCTCCGTATAACCCACAGGAGATCTTTAATATCGGGTCAGTACGTGTTCACAGGATCTGCTCCGTTTACTCTCCGGCTCTTCTTTTGACGTTGGTGTTGGTATCTGTTCTATCTGTTCTACAGTCCAGGTACACTCCAGAAGGAGAACCTCTCTCCCACAGAAACCACTTCTCCAGCTGCCTATACCGCCAAGGTGACATCACCACGTAACACAGTCCTTACTGCCCACCCACCGGCAAGCTCGGCACGCCCTCACACAACTCACAGGGAGCTAAACCGGTAAACCAGTCCTGTCCAGGCCAGCTGCTGAAAGTGGATCTACCAGCTTGTACCGGACCTTTAGGGCCGGACTCTGGGTCCAACTGATACAGCAGAACAGACACCAGGAACACACACAGCGGGTTAGGGATGCTGCTCTGGAGATTGACCAGTCAGAACAGAATGGGTGAGCCGACCAATCAGAGCACACTGGGTTCATCTGAAGGCGGGGCTTAAAATGGAGGCCTGTAAATCAGTTACAGCAGAACCCAAACATCAGAATTACAGCAATCAGAAAGCTGTACTTCAAGTAAAGTCTATACCTGGCGCTAAAAGCTCCACGGTGCTTCGGTGGGGCCGCACCGGTGGGCACACAACTGCATCTGTACTCCTGCACTTTCAGCAAGCCGTGAAACATCGTGCCTTCGTGGGTCTCCTACCGGATCCCAGACGTTTCACGCTCACTGAGTCAATCTAATGATTCCTGAAATATTCACCCCTCAGAAATCATCACATATCCCGCTTTTAGAAATACAGAGACGCATTTTCAAAGGCCACGCCCACTTTAGACTCTTTAAAGCCTCTAAAGGAGATCCTGAAGATTACTCCCACTGTCTGGTGAACACAATGACATCATGTCCGGAATATTTTCAAGCTAAACAGAGACGTCCACCTCAGTTTTCCCAAAGCTGTTTATAAGAACCTTAAATTCCAAAGGTGCCCAAAACCCCCCTTCAACAGAGAACCCAATAGAAATTTCAAATCGCACCGTCCGTGTTGATGACGTCAGCACTGGCCCTGAGAGCAGGACGAGTACAGGCACAGCAGGATGAAGCTGTCCACCATCAGGAGGCAGTAGATGCAGCGCTGGGCGTAAAGGCTTTGGGCTTTCCTCAGCCTCAGCAGGAGCACAGCCAGCAGCAGGAAGAAGGTGAAGATGTTGAGGATGAGGAAAAGGCGGATGTAGGTGGAGGTGAATGAGTGTGAACTGCCCGCCGTGGTTACAGCCTGCACCTCGTTAAACCTGCGCCCTTTTATAAGGGGGCCCTTCCTAACTCTGCGTGTGTCGCTATAGTAAACAAAGGAGTTTGAATCCCCATCCATCGCCTCAGGAACATCCTCGTAGCCTCCTCGCTTCATCACTGTCTGCCTCTGCTGCCTTTCACTCGTCTCGATCTGAGTGAAGATGTCGGGCAGGTTATCTGCCGGCCCCCCTTTCCTCCCCACCCTCTCCCTCTGTTTCCTCGACAGAGCGAGGGTCTTCTTGGCGGACACCGCCTGCTTCTTTTTGTCTGTAGTTTTCTGGACGTTTTTGGAGTAAAGGACTTTGGCCTGGATGTGGCGCTCCACCTGCTGGAAGACCGGCTTGACATGCTGGAGGTTGTCATCCAGCGCATTTACATACTCCTCCACCTCCACCAGGGGGCGCTCCTGTATTGCAGCTGCCCTTTCGAATACAATCTTCTTCTGGTCCTCCAGCACCATTGCATACAAAGGCTTGCTGGGTGCCTCACCTGTGAGTAAATGAACGGTGTAGGAGTGATCACGAGTTGCCAGATAAACATCAATCCTCTCTGAATCCCCCTTCAAGCTGAAGCTCTGGAGGTCAACTTCAGGCCCAAAGAGGATGTAAGCCACCCGAGTGTGCGGGAATCTAAGTGGCATGGTCACATTAACGTAGTTAGAGCCGTTATACGGGTTGCCATGTGGATAGCTCCAGTAGCCAGTTGCTGCTTTCGTACTGCTCCCTGTATCGTCCAGCCAAAACATCTTGTAGGAGTCTTGGCCGTGCCGAATGAAGACTCCGTGTGTGTTTTCCACAGCTGTAAGATGAAAGGGTGTATCAGTGTTGTGGAAAAAGGCGCTGAAGCTGCGGAGAGGACTGTCTGGCTCCAAATGGACATGGTCCACCACGAGCAGCAACTCAGGCTGGAGCAGGAGAAGGTTTCTCTGGATGCTCTTGGCCTTTATCTCTTGGCTGTAGGCTGACTTGGCTTCACCGCGGATAAACACCAAACCTTGCTGCTCCAAGGCTGCCTCTACGCGACCCTGGCAGTCTGCTGCTTCGCCTTGTTTGTACTTTAGCCACTTAGAGTCACATGCCTCAGTTACCTGGCCTTCCCATGGGGCAAAGCAGCTTGTGTGTCCAGTGGGCCCAAACATGAGGACATTGTTGAGGAAGGTGAATTTGGGACCATACAGTGCCTCAGTGATGAAGGGGACACCGCCAGGGGTGAAGGTGAAGGAGTTTTGGTCAGGATGTTCGTGACCCGCATTAAAGTTCCTCCAGCCTTTGATCCACTCGCTGTATTTCTTCAGGTGAACAATGTCGAAGATGGCCCGGCCGCCCAGCTTCCCCGACTTGAAGGAGAGGAAGGAATGGTTTCTCCGTGCAGGAAGGGCACTGCCGTAGGTTACCACGCCCCAATCCTCAAAATAATGCAGCCGGGCCGTCCCGTAATCAGGAGGGGCCGTGGGCCGCAGACCCGGATCAAACCTACAGGACAGAGTGAGAGACAGGCTCACTAATGGGCAGAACTATATACAGGGAGATAACCGCCCCCTGGGGGCATGACCACATGGGGAACCCAGGCTGGTGTACAAATATCACATCTGGTGCATCAGCTTCACATACAGCGTTCTGTGGGGTGCAGAATGACCCAGCATAACATGGACCAACAAAGCAGTGGCTACGCTAACGCTAAGCAGTGAATTAACACTTCTATCAGGCACTGAACATCACACTCCCATCGACTCTTCAGACAACCTGAGTGACAGCGTGGCCCTCTGTTCCCCCACAGTCAGGACAGAGGTGCCTACACTGTGGCCCACTGAAGGATGCTGTGATAAGGAGGCCCTACAGAGCTTCCTGTTCAGAGATGGTTAATCATTACTGCAGGTAACCGGACCTCCGACATCAGTCTGAACACACCAGCTCCTACACTGACCCACGCGGCAGGTTCTGCTTCCGGAGGATTCAGCTTCGTCTTCTCCAGCACTCCAGGAGCGATCAGGAATGAATGACGGCTGAGCTCATAACCCAGACTGTGTTCCAGCTCACTGTGAAAAGGGTCGATTACTCAGCCACGCCCCCTCCTCTGGTTTCGTCCCTTCAAGCCTTGAACTTTGTCCGATTATCCGATCGTCTGAGATCTGTCCACATTTTGCCGTATGTGAGCCAACGGTATGAAGACACACGCGGCTGCGGCCGGTCAGCAGTCGGAGTCTTCCAGTCAGGCAGTGGTTGATGCTCGTACCGGTTCTCTACAACGTTGTCTTCCTCTGTCTAACCACAAGGTGGAGGGAGGATGTGAGGGGACAGTGGATGGGATGAACACTCAGAGGTTTGATCTTCTCCTCCCGCCTTCATGCCTAAACTGTCCTGTCTTACAAACCCCAGGAAGCGTAGCTCATTAACTACACCCAGACGCCAGAACCCACGTTCTACCAAAGAGAGAGTGTGTGTCTGTGGGTTGTGTGGGTTACCATATGAACTCCGTGTGCAGGGTGCTCCATCGCTGTCCTTTCCCCGGCTGGCCTGGACCCTCCTGGATACGGCTTTCTCTGATCTTCTCAGCCAGCCAGTTCCCACTCCCGTTCCTCAGCACGTACCGGTCCAGAAACACCAGCTGGCTCTCCGGACCATAGAACCAGTTATAGTTAGAGTCAGCAATGGCCACAGTCCGCTGGAACCCTGCAGAAACAGACCTCCAACTTAGAACCCTGCGGATACAGACCTCCAACTCAGAACCCTGCAGATACAGACCTCCAACTTAGAACCCTGCGGATACAGACGTCCAACTCAGACCCCTGCAGATACAGACCTCCAACTTAGAACCATACAGAAACAGACCTCCAACTCAGAACCCTGCAGAAACAGACCTCCAACTCAGAACCCTGCAGATACAGACCTCCAACTCAGAACCCTGCAGATACAGACCTCCAACTCAGAACCCTGCAGATACAGACCTCCAACTCAGAACCCTGCAGATACAGACCTCCAACTTAGAACCCTGCAGATACAGACCTCCAACTCAGAACCCTGCAGATACAGACCTCCAACTCAGAACCCTGCAGATACAGACGTCCAACTCAGAACCCTGCAGATACAGACCTCCAACTTAGAACCCTGCAGATACAGACCTCCAACTTAGAACCCTGCAGATACAGACCTCCAACTTAGAACCCTGCAGATACAGACCTCCAACTTAGAACCCTGCAGATACAGACCTCCAACTCAGAACCCTGCAGATACAGACCTCCAACTTAGAACCCTGCAGATACAGACCTCCAACTTAGAACCCTGCAGATACAGACCTCCAACTCAGAACCCTGCAGATACAGACGTCCAACTCAGAACCATACAGAAACAGACCTCCAACTCAGAACCCTGCAGATACAGACCTCCAACTCAGAACCCTGCAGATACAGACCTCCAACTCAGAACCCTGCAGATACAGACCTCCAACTCAGAACCCTGCAGATACAGACCTCCAACTTAGAACCCTGCAGATACAGACCTCCAACTTAGAACCCTGCAGATACAGACCTCCAACTTAGAACCCTGCAGATACAGACGTCCAACTCAGAACCCTGCAGAAACAGACCTCCAACTTAGAACCCTGAGATACAGACCTCCAGGTCAGAACCCTACAGATACAGACTTCCAACTTAGAACCCTGCAGATACAGACTTCCAACTTAGAACCCTGCAGATACAGACCTCCAACACAGAACCCTGCAGAAACAGACCTCCAACTTAGAACCCTGCAGAAACAGACCTCCAACTTAGAACCCTGCAGATAAAGACCTCCAACTCAGAACCCTGCAGATACAGACCTCCAACACAGAACCCTGCAGAAACAGACCTCCAACTCAGAACCCTGCAGATACAGACGTCCAACTCAGAACCCTGCAGATACAGACCTCCAACTTAGAACCCTGCAGATACAGACCTCCAACTTAGAACCCTGCAGATACAGACCTCCAACTTAGAACCCTGCAGATAAAGACCTCCAACTTAGAACCCTGCAGATACAGACCTCCAACTCAGAACCCTGCAGATACAGACCTCCAACACAGAACCCTGCAGAAACAGACCTCCAACTCAGAACCCTGCAGATACAGACGTCCAACTTAGAACCCTGCAGATACAGACCTCCAACTTAGAACCCTGCAGATACAGACCTCCAACTCAGAACCCTGCAGATACAGACTTCCAACTTAGAACCATACAGAAACAGACCTCCAACTAAGAACCCTGCAGATACAGACCTCCAACTCAGAACCCTGCAGATACAGACGTCCAACTCAGAACCATACAGAAACAGACCTCCAACTAAGAACCCTGCAGATACAGACCTCCAACTCAGAACCCTGCAGATACAGACCTCCAACTCAGAACCCTGAGATACAGACCTCCAGGTCAGAACCCTGCAGATACAGACGTCCAACTCAGAACCATACAGAAACAGACCTCCAACTAAGAACCCTGCAGATACAGACCTCCAACTAAGAACCCTGCAGATACAGACCTCCAACTCAGAACCCTGCAGAAACAGACCTCCAACTCAGAACCCTGCAGATACAGACCTCCAACTCAGAACCCTGCAGATACAGACCTCCAACTTAGAACCCTGCAGATACAGACCTCCAACTTAGAACCCTGCAGATACAGACCTCCAACTTAGAACCCTGCAGATAAAGACCTCCAACTTAGAACCCTGCAGATACAGACCTCCAACTCAGAACCCTGCAGATACAGACCTCCAACACAGAACCCTGCAGAAACAGACCTCCAACTCAGAACCCTGCAGATACAGACGTCCAACTTAGAACCCTGCAGATACAGACCTCCAACTTAGAACCCTGCAGATACAGACCTCCAACTCAGAACCCTGCAGATACAGACTTCCAACTTAGAACCATACAGAAACAGACCTCCAACTAAGAACCCTGCAGATACAGACCTCCAACTCAGAACCCTGCAGATACAGACGTCCAACTCAGAACCATACAGAAACAGACCTCCAACTAAGAACCCTGCAGATACAGACCTCCAACTCAGAACCCTGCAGATACAGACCTCCAACTCAGAACCCTGAGATACAGACCTCCAGGTCAGAACCCTGCAGATACAGACGTCCAACTCAGAACCATACAGAAACAGACCTCCAACTTAGAACCCTGCAGATACAGACCTCCAACTAAGAACCCTGCAGATACAGACCTCCAACTCAGAACCCTGCAGATACAGACCTCCAACTTAGAACCCTGCAGATACAGACCTCCAACTTAGAACCCTGCAGATACAGACCTCCAACTCAGAACCCTGCAGATACAGACGTCCAACTCAGAACCATACAGAAACAGACCTCCAACTCAGAACCCTGCAGATACAGACCTCCAACTCAGAACCCTGCAGATACAGACCTCCAACTCAGAACCCTGCAGATACAGACCTCCAACTTAGAACCCTGCAGATACAGACCTCCAACTTAGAACCCTGCAGATAAAGACCTCCAACTTAGAACCCTGCAGATACAGACCTCCAACTCAGAACCCTGCAGATACAGACCTCCAACACAGAACCCTGCAGAAACAGACCTCCAACTCAGAACCCTGCAGATACAGACGTCCAACTTAGAACCCTGCAGATACAGACCTCCAACTTAGAACCCTGCAGATACAGACCTCCAACTCAGAACCCTGCAGATACAGACTTCCAACTTAGAACCATACAGAAACAGACCTCCAACTAAGAACCCTGCAGATACAGACCTCCAACTCAGAACCCTGCAGATACAGACGTCCAACTCAGAACCATACAGAAACAGACCTCCAACTAAGAACCCTGCAGATACAGACCTCCAACTCAGAACCCTGCAGATACAGACCTCCAACTCAGAACCCTGAGATACAGACCTCCAGGTCAGAACCCTGCAGATACAGACGTCCAACTCAGAACCATACAGAAACAGACCTCCAACTAAGAACCCTGCAGATACAGACCTCCAACTAAGAACCCTGCAGATACAGACCTCCAACTCAGAACCCTGCAGATACAGACCTCCAACTTAGAACCCTGCAGATACAGACCTCCAACTTAGAACCCTGCAGATACAGACCTCCAACTCAGAACCCTGCAGATACAGACGTCCAACTCAGAACCATACAGAAACAGACCTCCAACTCAGAACCCTGCAGATACAGACCTCCAACTCAGAACCCTGCAGATACAGACCTCCAACTCAGAACCCTGCAGATACAGACCTCCAACTTAGAACCCTGCAGATACAGACCTCCAACTTAGAACCCTGCAGATAAAGACCTCCAACTTAGAACCCTGCAGATACAGACCTCCAACTCAGAACCCTGCAGATACAGACCTCCAACACAGAACCCTGCAGAAACAGACCTCCAACTCAGAACCCTGCAGATACAGACGTCCAACTTAGAACCCTGCAGATACAGACCTCCAACTTAGAACCCTGCAGATACAGACCTCCAACTCAGAACCCTGCAGATACAGACTTCCAACTTAGAACCATACAGAAACAGACCTCCAACTAAGAACCCTGCAGATACAGACCTCCAACTCAGAACCCTGCAGATACAGACGTCCAACTCAGAACCATACAGAAACAGACCTCCAACTAAGAACCCTGCAGATACAGACCTCCAACTCAGAACCCTGCAGATACAGACCTCCAACTCAGAACCCTGAGATACAGACCTCCAACTTAGAACCCTGCAGATACAGACCTCCAACTTAGAACCCTGCAGATACAGACCTCCAACTCAGAACCCTGCAGATACAGACCTCCAACTTAGAACCCTGCAGATACAGACCTCCAACTCAGAACCCTGAGATACAGACCTCCAGGTCAGAACCCTGCAGATACAGACGTCCAACTCAGAACCATACAGAAACAGACCTCCAACTAAGAACCCTGCAGATACAGACCTCCAACTAAGAACCCTGCAGATACAGACCTCCAACTCAGAACCCTGCAGAAACAGACCTCCAACTCAGAACCCTGCAGATACAGACCTCCAACTCAGAACCCTGCAGATACAGACCTCCAACTTAGAACCCTGCAGATACAGACCTCCAACTTAGAACCCTGCAGATACAGACCTCCAACTTAGAACCCTGCAGATAAAGACCTCCAACTTAGAACCCTGCAGATACAGACCTCCAACTCAGAACCCTGAGATACAGACCTCCAGGTCAGAACCCTGCAGATACAGACCTCCAACTCATACATACATCATACATTTGCAGGTAAGGCTCTGGATAAGGTTCCCTGTGTTCAGGAAATCTTGAGATCTGTTTACTGTATCAGTTTTCCCAGAGCGTGTTGTGTACTGTCTGGGATCTGACTGGTTGATTAGTATCTGTGTAATTTCACACAAATAATCTGGATTAAAAGGTCACAATCTGCTTGAGACACTGTTATCTAGAACTGGGCAATGTTGGTAAACGTACCTGGCAGCACTGTCCTGTAGAGGAAGCTGAAGTGCTGGAGGAGCCAGGGGTGCTTGAAGTGTGAGATGGAGAAATGTCTCTGTACCAGGAAGATGTACTGGAAGAGTGAGCGTGTGGTGTAGGATCCGTACGCGACGCCTTCATACAAAGAGCCGTCCACCACATCCTGCAGCAGAACCATGGACTTCTCCATGATGGACAGCACCTGCTTTGTCCACAGGTACGCCTCCTGCAAGTACCCTACAAATGCACAATGAGAGATCATATGGTTTCTGTGAGTTCACACTCAGAGGGAAATTCAGCATGCGGTACAGGTGTAACAGGTGTAGCAGGTGTAGCAGGTGTAGCAGGTACGTTTCAGGGTCTTTGAGGTTTAGGGTTTAGGAGTTTAAGGGTTTTAGTTATGAGTTAATGTAATTCGATCTCTGGCTTTGGATTTGCTTGTGTGTGTATGTGAGTGTGTGTGTTCTGAGTGTGAGTGTGTGTGTGTGTGTGTGTGTGGATGTGTGTGTTCTGAGTGTGAGTGTGTGTGTGTATGTGTGTGGGTGTGGATGTGTGTGTTCTGAGTATGAGTGTGTGTGTGTGTTAAGTGTGTGTGTGTATGTTCTGAGTGTGTGTGTGCTGAGTGTATGTGTGTGTGTTCTGAGTGTGAGTGTGTGTGTGTGTGTGTGGATGTGAGTGTGGATGTGTGTGTTCTGAGTATGAGTGTGTGTGTGTGTTCTGAGTGTGAGTGTGTGTGTTCTGAGTGTGTGTGTGTGCTAAGTGTGTGTGTGTGTGTGCTAAGTGTGTGTGTGTGTGTTCTGAGTGTGTGTGTGCGCTAAGTGTGTGTGTGTGTGTGCTGAGTTACATTCATTACATTACATTCATGGCATTTAGCTGACGCTCTTATCCAGAGCAACTTACAAGGTTAATCATATTACAGCTAGGCCAGTGTGGTGTTAGGAGTCTTGCCCCAGGACTCTTATTGGTGTAGCACAGCATAGTCACTCAGACCGGGATTTGAACCCCAGTCTCCCACACGTGGTGGTGGCTCCCTGGCAGGCAATGGTGTTATCCGCTGAGCTACACCAACCACGTGAGTGTGTGGGTGTGTGTGTGTTCTGAGTGTGTGTGTGTGTGTGTGTGTGTTCTGAGTGTGTGTGTGTGTGTGTGTGTATGTGTGTGCTGAGTGTGTGGGGGTGTGTGTGTGTCTGTGTGTGTTCTGAGTGTGTGTGGGTGTGTGTGCTGAGTGTGTGTGTATGTGTGTGTGTGCTGAGTGTGTGTGTGTATGTGTGTGTGTGCTGAGTGTGTGGGTGTGTGTGTGTGTGCTGAGTGTGTGTATGTGTGTGTGTGTGCTGAGTGTGTGTGTATGTGTGTGTGTGCTGAGTGTGTGGGTGTGTGTGTGTGTGTGTGTGTGTTCTGAGTGTGTGTGTGTGTGTGTGTGTGTGTGTGCTGAGTGTGTGTGTGTGTGTGTGTGTGCTGAGTGTGTGTGTGTGTGTTCTGAGTGTGTGTGTGTGTGTGTGTGCTGAGTGTGTGTGTGTATGTGTGCGTGTGCTGAGTGTGTGTGTGTATGTGTGTGTGTGCTGAGTGTGTGTGTGTATATGTGTGTGTGCTAAGTGTATGTGTGTGCTGAGTGTGTGTTTGTGTGTGTGTTCTGAGTGTGTGTGTGGATGTGAGTGTGGATGTGTGTGTTCTGAGTATGAGTGTGTGTGTGTGTTCTGAGTGTGTGTGTGTGTGTTCTGAGTGTGTGTGCTGAGTGTGTGTATGTGTGCTGAGTGTGTGTGTGTATATGTGTGTGTGTGCTGAGTGTGTGTGTGTGTGTGTTCTGAGTGTGTGTGTGTGTGCTGAGTGTGTGTGTGTGTGTGTGTGTGTGTATGTGTGTGTGTGCTGAGTCAGCATTGTTCTGGCAGTTTCCTGTGAAACAGCACTTCTAAAGAAACATTTAAAGAAGACTTTAGTGTCCTGGAAGGGGAGAACCTGCAGACTCTTGGTTCTAGTGCTCTGATAGTTTAGTCATACAAATTTATCTGTGGGTAGATCTGAAATATCACTGAACGGTAAACTGCGCCTACAACAGACCAACACGGTTCAACATAGTCACAGCAAGTACAGTATAGTCCAGTAACAAGGTACAGCACGGTACAGCACAGTACAGCACGGTACAGCACAGTACAGCACGGTACAGCACAGTACAGCACGGTACAGCACAGTACAGCACAGTACAGCACGGTACAGCACGGTACAGCACAGAACAGCACGGTACAGCACAGTACAGCACGGTACAGCACAGTACAGCACGGTACAGCACAGTACAGCACAGTACAGCACGGTAAAGCACGGTACAGCACGGTACAGCACGGTACAGCACAGAACAGCACGGTACAGCACGGTACAGCACAGTACAGCACGGTACAGCACAGTACAGCACAGTACAGCACGGTACAGCACAGCACAGCACAGCACAGCACAGCACGGTACAGCACAGTACAGCACGGTACAGCACGGTACAGCACAGTACAGCACAGCACAGCACAGCACAGCACAGCACAGCACGGTACAGCACAGTACAGCACAGTACAGCATGGTACAGCACAGTACAGCACGGTACAGCACAGCACGGTACAGCACGGCACAGTACAGCACAGCACGGCACAGCACAGTACAGCACAGCACGGTACAGCACGGTACAGCACGGTACAGCACGGTACAGCACGGTACAGCACAGCACAGTACAGCACGGTACAGCACGGTACAGCACGGTACAGCACAGCACAGTACAGCACGGTACAGCACGGTACAGCACGGGACAGCACAGTACAGCACAGCACAGTACAGTACAGCACGGGACAGCACAGGACAGCACAGCACGGTACAGCACAGCACGGTACAGCACGGTACAGCACAGTACAGCACAGCACAGCACAGCACAGCACAGCACGGGACAGCACGGGACAGCACAGTACAGCACGGTACAGCACAGTACAGCACGGTACAGCACAGCACAGTACAGCACAGCACAGTACAGCACGGTACAGCACAGTACAGCACAGCACAGCACAGCACAGCACAGCACAGCACGGTACAGCACAGTACAGCACGGTACAGCACAGTACAGCACAGTACAGCACGGTACAGCACAGCACAGCACAGCACAGCACAGCACAGCACAGCACAGCACAGCACAGTACAGCACGGTACAGCACAGCACAGCACAGCACAGCACAGCACAGCACGGTACAGCACAGACAATCCAGTCTAGTACAGTCCCATCCAGTCAATCATTGTACGGTCCAGTCCAGTAGAGCCAGTCAAATGAAGATCCAGTCAGACTGACCTTGGTTCATGAGCACCAGGCAGCCAGTCAGCAGGGCCACGCAGTTGGTGGGCTGGTGGTTGTGGAGGTACTGGAAGCCCCAGCCGCGGTGGTAGGATTTCTCGTACATGTAGCGAGACGCGTTCCCAATCACCTGCAGGAACCGCTCCTGCTGAGAGCGGCTCAGGTACTCAAACAGGAAGTCATATGCTGTGGCAAAGCCAACCAGGGAGTGGGCCATCGGTACCTCATCCCACGGCGCATCCTTGACCAACCTACAACATACACAGTGATGATCACATGCAGCTTATACCCCACACGGTAGCATTGTGCTTACACCGCTTCTGACCCTGCATAGCATGAACAAATACAGCTGGTGTATCAGAACCCCGTCGGCTTCCATTATGGGTTAGCCATGTTAGTCCCGCCTCTCCAGGGCTAAACCTAAAGAAGACACTGAGGAGCGAGTGAATCATCTGGAAAAGAACCCGAACACGTATGACACGTATGAGGATCAGTAAAGCGGATGAACAGGAAATGTATCATCACTAAAACAGGAAACCTAATTATTCCACAGAAAGTGCTGATGTGACTAAGGCAAAACTGTTTCCTTTTGTTTCAGCCCTCACTAACCAAACAGCTGTCATACTTGAACCGCGTCCTGCAAACCCCCACCCACACGTTCCTCATTACTGTAAAACCGCTTTAAATCAGATTCCTGGAGGTTATAAAGAGTTATAACGATACGGCATACTAATTATGTAGCTTTGCAAGTCGATGTGGGTGCTTCTAGGTGTCTTTGGAAAACATCTTCACACCACGTTTGCTTTTATCCGAGTTACAGATCCCTGGAGAAGCGTGCCTGAGATGTACAGCTCTACATTGTGTCGCCTGTTTTACCCCAAAGCCCCAAAATGTCTGTGCTCAGGTCTTAATACACCTGGATCAGCTCAAGGTCAAGAGGAAGTTCAGCATAATCCATGTGAAATTAATGGAATCCAGTTTGACACACCTGTTCTACAGGATAGCACTTCAGAAAGCCTTTCACACAAGCCAGGTAGTTACTGCTAACCTCCGAACTATGTTCTGTGCAGGAATGCAGCAATACTGAAACAGGAAATGAAGGTCAGTCAGGTTCCAACTGGGGTATGAAATTTATCTACTGACATAAAAAGCTCCAAACCTAATCTCAACCCTAGTCCTAACCCTAGTCCTAACCCCTAACTCCAACCCTAATCTTAACCCTAGTCCTAACCCTAGTCCTAACCCCTAACTCCAACCCTAATCTTAACCCTAGTCCTAACCCTAGTCCTAACCCCTAACTCCAACCCTAATCTTAACCCTAGTCCTAACCCTAATCCTAACCCCTAACTCCAACCCTAATCTTAACCCTAATCTTAACCCTAGTCCTAACCCTAATCCTAACCCCTAAATCCAACCCTAATCCTAACCCTAGTCCTAACCCTAGTCCTAACCCTAATCCTAACCCTAGTCCTAACCCTAGTCCTAACCCTAATCCTAACCCTAATCCTAATCCTAGTCCTAACCCTAGTCCTAACCCTAATCCTAACCCTAGTCCTAACCCCTAACTCTAACCCTAGTCCTAACCCTAGTGGCCTCGCTCTGCAGTACCTCAGTGAACTACTCGGGTCATAAATCAACAGGCCTACTTAGATGTAGAGTAGCACGGTGTACCTCGAGTACGATGGTATGTAAACTGATGGCTGTCACATCGTGTGCATTTCCTTATTACCAATATTAAAAACAAACATAACCAACAAACTGAAAGCATTTACAGGCTACCTTCCATTATTACAGCACCCGCTCCTGCGGTCGGACAGGTCAGGGCTCTAGAACCTCCGGCATGCACATACTTTCAGTTCCACAGAGATTCTGTAGAGCTGTAACAGGCCGGGCCTGTGTGTCCTCTAAGGCCAAACCGGTTACGCTGATACAGTTTGGTACAGCTTTACAGGACACATTGCCTGTGCATTCCTCCTCTCTGACACACTCCGGAGAAGCCCCAATACCCCACCACCACCTGCCCCCTCCCCCAACTCGCTCACAAGTTCTCAAGGAATAAGGTGCAGCTGCGTTCCATACGACTGAAGAAGACCTGGGGCCATATTACTGAGACTTCCCGTCTTCAGGTCTAAACTCATGAATTCATGTTCCGGTGCCTAATCTAATCTTACCTTCACTTAGGAGCGCCCTCCCCACTTGGATATGGTCAACAGTCGATTGTTATGTCTAAGGATGTTGCTAAGCTACCAGCCACAAGCAAGGACAGCATAGACGGTGAAGTGGTGGTGTGGAGTGAGGGTGCTGGAGTGGTGTTGTGGACTAAGGACAGTGGAGTGATGGTGTGAAGCGGTGTAGTGATGATGTGGAGTGGTAGTGGTGGTGTTTGGTGGCGGCGGTGGCCCGGTGGTGTGAAGTAAGGCGCTCCTCTATATCACTAAAACTATGGTCCCTGTCATGATGGAGTGTGGTGTATTAAAGTGCTGGTGACGTCTTTACCACGTCACCTTACCCATCACGCTTCACCAATCCGCTGGGCAGTATGGAGACGTTTGATTTTTGGGTGCAGCTCCACTGACTCCTTCTTCCAAGTTTAAATGGAGATTTCAGACTTTACAATCGACCCACACGCTCATTCTGACAGACTGTAGTACACTACAGGAAGCGTAGGGGGCGATACGACCCACACGCTCATTCTGACAGACTGTAATACTCTACAGGAAGTGTAGGGGGCGATACGACCCACACGCTCATTCTGACAGACTGTAATACACTACAGGAAGTGTAGGGGGCGATACGACCCACACGCTCATTCTGACAGACTGTAATACACTACAGGAAGCGCAGGGGGCGATACGACTTGTACTGATTTACTGTACCATAAAGAGGCAGATAGCCTATGAGGACACGGAGATAATCCACACTGGTATATGCTGGTGACAGAGCGGGTGACTGAGAAAAATCATCTACAATGCTAAACCCAGTCGTACCAGTCTGGTTGAGCTGCCATCCTCTCCATGTACTCGCGAGCCATGTCCAGTGCCCCGGCGCGGTGGGGGTACAGCAGGCAGAACATGGCCAGGAGGCCCAGGTTGTTTCCGTAGATTTCATTCCAGCGGGCACTGAACTGGGCGTGGCTCCAGGGAGGAAGGAAATCCTCTGGCTGCTCCAGCATTTCCTCTGCAGCCTCGCGGATCGCCTGGGCCAGCAGGCGGTGTGAGCTCAGCGCCGCCCCCTGTAGACCCTCCACATCCTCACGGCTAAAATACAGCATGGGGTGGCCATCATAGTTCCCACCCAGGAACGGCACAAATCCCCCTGGATCAGAATCAGCCCGGATCCCCGCCCATCCCAGCCTCAACAGCAAACACAGTGTGCTTATAAAGAAAACTGTAGGAGCTCCACGAGTGTAGGAACTCATGGCAGCATCAGAGAGACATCACACTGCTCCCAGCTGAGAGAGGGAAAGAGAAGGGAAGAGAGGGAGAAAGGAGTTAGTCGATAATGAATTAAACCCAGAACAGTGAGAATGTAAGAACTCCTGAGTTACACTAATCATGGTGAGCTGTGGGTCCTGATGCCACGTTTCATCATCAAGCTCATTTGCAGAGTGTATGAGGGTTTAATCAGCACTTCTAGAACATGAACACCTGCATGGAGAATAATACAGGCCTTTAGATCAGTTCTGGAGTCTGTAAACAACCAGCGTGAAGTAGCTGTCCAACTGCTCAGTGGTCAGGATCCGACCTGTATGTGTTGTAGTGGAGGTTCCCCAGCCTGTGTGGATGTAGCGCTGCTTTTCAGCTGCTGTGTTCACTCCTCCGTCAGCAATATATGATCACACGTCATAGTGAAAATATCTACATCGCCCACACCCAGTTAAAAACGGTCAAACTGACCAATCAGACCTGGAGTTTGGGCCTAGTCTAATGTTTGTACATGCTGCATGCTGAGGTTCCCTGCGCAGGTATACCCCTACATATCCCATAATCAGCGATCATGTGGTTAGGAAAGAGTGAAAGGGAGGAGGCATCAGGGCTGGACTATTCGCCGGCTGAAAGATGCTAAAGATGCTAGAATGGCTAACACAAACTGCTAGCAGTCAGCTGTCTGTACACTGATGTGAGGTATCACAGGTCTGGAAACGCAGCTCAAAGGTGCGGTAGTAGTGGCACCGTCATCTAAGCCCCGCCATCAGCACAGCTGCCCTCAGATTCACACTGGACTCTGGACTGTCAGTCAGAGAGTCAGTAAGCATTTCCCAGCAGTGACTCATCACTACACACCCACACCCACACCCACACACGCACACACAGGGGGTTAAAAGCTCCAGCAGTGTTTCATTATAATAAAATAAGCTCCTATCGGCACACGAAAAATTCCAGTCTGGATTTCAACCTCCTCACAGCTCCGAGACAGCACTGGTGAGAACTGAACACGATCTGTTAGTGTCTCTGACAGAGGGAACTCATCCTTACTGGTCCTACTGGATCTTAGTGCACCTCACACCAGAGATCTGTCTGATCTCTCTGTCTGAGCTGAACTGCTGCCCATCCTGTGCGGTCTGATGCTGGTACTACATCTGCTCTGACTGGGAGCCACTGGGAGCCTTTAACCACCACAGAGCTCCTGGCTGTCCTGCACTGTGGAGGCGTGGCCTGCGTCCTGCTGACCCGTCTGATCACCCAGCTACTTACAGATCAGACATTTACTCCTCCACCTCACACACACTGAACACTCCTTTCCTGTGCTGTCTTGTATCTGGTGTTGACCCGAGGAGGATGGGTTCCCCTTTTGAGTCTTGGTTCCTCCTAAAGTTTCCTCTTATGAACTAAGGGAGTTTCTCCTTGGCTTGCTCCCTCCAAACCTACTCCTACTCTATTACCTCCCCGCAAACCTACTCCTACTCTATTACCTCCCCCCAAACCTACTCCTACTCTATTACCTCCCTCCAAACCTACTCCTACTCTATTACCTCCCCCCAAACCTACTCCTACTCTATTACCTCCCTCCAAACCTACTCCTACTCTATTACCTCCCCCCAAACCTACTCCTACTCTATTACCTCCCCCCAAACCTACTCCTACTCTATTACCTCCCTCCAAACCTACTCCTACTCTATTACCTCCCCCCAAACCTACTCCTACTCTATTACCTCCCTCCAAACCTACTCCTACTCTATTACCTCCCCCCAAACCTACTCCTACTCTATTACCTATTACCTATCCCCAAACCTACTCCTAATTACCTACCTCCAAACTACTCCTACTCTATTACCTCCCTCCAAACCTACTACCTACTCTATTACCTACCCTCCAAACCTAAACCTACTCCTACTCTATTACCTCCCCCCCCTACTCCTACTCTAACCTACTCCCTACTCCTCTATTACCTCCCCCGCAAACCTACTCCTACTCTATTACCTCCCCCCAAACCTACTCCTCCTCTATTACCTCCCCGCAAAACCTACTCCTACCTCTATTACCTCCCCGCAAACCTACTCCTACCTACTCTATTACCTCCCCTATTACCAAACCTACTCCTACTATATTACCTCACTCCAAACCTACTCCTACTCTATTACCTCCCCGCCAAACCTACTCCTACTCTATTACCTCCCCCCAAACCTACTCCTACTCTATTTCCTCCCTCCAAATTACCTACTCCTACTCTATTACCTCCCCCCAAACTCCTACTACCTACTCCTACTCTATTACCTCCCCGCAAACCTACTCCTACTCTATTACCTCCCCGCAAACCTACTCCTACTCTATTACCTCCCCGCAAACCTACTCCTACTCTATTACCTCCCTCCAAACCTACTCCTACTCTATTACCTCCCCCCAAACCTACCTACTCCCTAAAACCTACTATTACCTCCCCCCCCAAAAAACCTACTCCTACTCTATTACCTCCCTCCAAACCTACTCCTACTCCAAAACCTACTCCTACTCTACCTCCCTCCACTCCCTACTCCAAACCTACTCTACTCTATTACCTCCCTCCAAACCTACTCCTACTCTATTACCTCCCCGCAAACCTACTCCTCCTCTATTACCTCCCCGCAAACCTACTCCTACTCTATTACCTCCCCCCAAACCTACTCCTACTCTATTACCTCCCCCCAAACCTACTCCTACTCTATTACCTCCCTCCAAACCTACTCCTACTCTATTACCTCCCTCCAAACCTACTCCTACTCTATTACCTCCCCCCAAACCTACTCCTACTCTATTACCTCCCCCCAAACCTACTCCTACTCTATTACTACTCCTACTCCTACTCTATTACCTCCCTCCAAACCTACTCCTACTCTATTACCTCCCTCCAAACCTACTCCTACTCTATTACCTCCCCGCAAACCTACTCCTACTCTATTACCTCCCTCCAAACCTACTCCTACTCTATTACCTCCCTCCAAACCTACTCCTACTCTATTACCTCCCACCAAACCTACTCCTACTCTATTACCTCCCCCCAAACCTACTCCTACTCTATTACCTCCCTCCAAACCTACTCCTACTCTATTACCTCCCTCCAAACCTACTCCTACTCTATTACCTCCCCCCAAACCTACTCCTACTCTATTACCTCCCCGCAAACCTACTCCTACTCTATTACCTCCCCCCAAACCTACTCCTACTCTATTACCTCCCCGCAAACCTACTCCTACTCTATTACCTCCCCGCAAACCTACTCCTACTCTATTACCTCCCTCCAAACCTACTCCTACTCTATTACCTCCCCCCAAACCTACTCCTACTCTATTACCTCCCCCCAAACCTACTCCTACTCTATTACCTCCCTCCAAACCTACTCCTACTCTATTACCTCCCCGCACTCCTACTCTATTACCTCCCCAAACCTCCAAACCTACTCCTACTCTAATTACAACCCCCCAAACCTACTCCTACTCTATTACCTCCCTCCAAACCTACCCCTCTACTAACCTACTCCTACTCTATTACCTCCC
This sequence comes from Prochilodus magdalenae, assembly GCA_024036415.1. NCBI lineage: Eukaryota > Metazoa > Chordata > Actinopteri > Characiformes > Prochilodontidae > Prochilodus > Prochilodus magdalenae. The sequence goes on along the minus strand of JAMWET010001974.1, from coordinate 18,460 downwards.
TCCAAACCTACTCCTACTCTATTACCTCCCCCCAAACCTACTCCTACTCTATTACCTCCCTCCAAACCTACTCCTACTCTATTACCTCCCTCCAAACCTACTCCTACTCTATTACCTCCCTCCAAACCTACTCCTACTCTATTACCTCCCTCCAAACCTACTCCTACTCTATTACCTCCCCCCAAACCTACTCCTACTCTATTACCTCCCCCCAAACCTACTCCTACTCTATTACCTCCCTCCAAACCTACTCCTACTCTATTACCTCCCTCCAAACCTACTCCTACTCTATTACCTCCCCCCAAAACCTACTCCTACTCTATTACCTCCCTCCAAACCTACTCCTACTCTATTACCTCCCTCCAAACCTACTCCTACTCTATTACCTCCCCCCAAACCTACTCCTACTCTATTACCTCCCTCTACTCCTCCCGCAAACCTACTCCTACTCTATTACCTCCCTCCAAACCTACTCCTACTCTATTACCTCCCCCCAAACCTACTCCTACTCTATTACCTCCCCCCAAACCTACTCCTACTCTATTACCTCCCCCCAAACCTACTCCTACTCTATTACCTCCCCCCAAACCTACTCCTACTCTATTACCTCCCCCCAAACCTACTCCTACTCTATTACCTCCCTCCAAACCTACTCCTACTCTATTACCTCCCTCCAAACCTACTCCTACTCTATTACCTCCCCCCAAACCTACTCCTACTCTATTACCTCCCTCCAAACCTACTCCTACTCTATTACCTCCCCGCAAACCTACTCCTACTCTATTACTCCTACACTACTACTCTTACCTCCTTACCCCACTCCTACCCTATTACTGTACTCCTAACTCCTTACTGTACTCCTTCTTACCTCACTCTTATTTTACTGCTCCTACCATTCAGTACATCCTAAAATCTTAAATTAAATTCAAGATCAATAACACATGAATACAGAGGAGGAACCAGAGGAACCATTTACCGGTACTCCTCTACAAATCCATCATGCTGTTCACAGGCATTCAGGATCTCTACCAGAGGATTGACACTTCTGTTACTGAGCGTCACTATGAGAAATCAGTGCAGGTGAATGGCCTCCTTCAGAGCTGCGGGAGTAAACAGTCCTGAACTTTCACTCTGCAGGAGTTAATGTGGAAACTGGTGTTTAATGGCGTCTTCCACGCGTCCCTCGGCCGCAACACTTCACTCACTTTTACAATCCGCGCATTCTTCTGCGTTTAGAGGAAGGAGAAATTCTATGACCTTTGACCCCTGCATTCCAGCCAAAGGCACACATGGACCAACAGTGGAGGCTTAAGGAGGTAAAGCTCTCATAAACCCTGAGAAACGGAGCTGCACTCAAACACATTTTTGGAGACCTGGTTCATTTCGACCCTTAAAGAAAACCAGATGAGCGGAGAGCAGGAGACTGACTGTCGAGTGAGAGAGAGCGAGAGCGAGAGCGAGCGAGAGAGAGAGAGAGAGAGAGAGAGAGAGAGAGAGAGAGAGAGAGACTGAGACTATCCTGTAGAACTGGTAAATTTGTTCTATCAGTGGTTTTAGGTGGAACGTTCTGGCCTGGGAGAAGCTTCAGTCGGGTTAAATATGATTCCCTGTTGGGTTGAGGGCTGGATCAGAACCGTCTGCATCAGATCTGATACGTAGTTCAAACCAGATTCCAGTTCTAGCTGCCGTTAGGTCTCGGATACAGCTGCTGATGTGTTAGCAGTCAGACCTGAGCTACAGCTATGGCTCTGTTCGAGTTGGAGGGACGAGGTTACGCTGGAGCTTTAAAGTGGTATGAAGGTTTCTCTGGTGACGCAAACTGTAATAACCCCAACGTTCTCCACACACACACACCCAGCTGAGCTCTCCTCATCCTGACAGCAGTCCTACAGTCCAACAGCAGACCCAAAGCGGTCAGTGATTTTCAGCCTTACCTGGTGTGGAAGTGACCAGCTGGAGTGAAGATAAAACCACACGTTTCCTCCGAAAGCAGAGAGAGGGGCGGGGAGAGGAGGGAGAGGACACAAAGGAGGAAAAGGAGAAAAAGGAGGACAAAGAGAAAGAAGAGATGAAGTTTCTTCAAATCCGACAGCAGCAGGAGTCCGGTAATGAAGCTGCTCTCTCTCAGGTCCTCTAACAGAGACTGAAGACTTCCTGCAGTTTCAGTTTGAGAGTTTCAGCAGCAGCCTGAACCCACAGGAACCTGGGGGGAGGGGCGGAGGTGGGGGTAGTGTTTTTTTTGGGGGGGGTGGGGGGTGGGAGCATTAAACAGGCTTCCCTTCATTCCCTTCATTACTGCCCTGCGGAATCTGGCCTGTGGGAAATGATTCTTCACCTACAGATGAGGAATACGAATCTCCCCAGACCGGTTAATGCGGCTGAGACCTGATCAGCGTCTGCAACGTGTAGTCTGAGCACTAGAGCTAAGGGGCTAATGAAATGGGTTATCTGGAGACGAAGGGGCCGCTGGTTTTTGGGGTCTGATGATGTCTAGCTGTTAGGACCATCTGTTCATCTGTGCTGAAGTTGTGCATGTATTTTGGAGGCGGAGCTTCCAGAACACAGATGAGCAGATTTAACTATTTGAGGTACATGTGTGATATTTAAGACAAGCAGTTAGCATCATGCTAATGGACAGGGTATTAGCTTCCGTTCCCGGTTAGCTTTGTTAGCTCCAGTGCTGAAGGGAAGTAAGCTCAGACACTAATGAGGAGGTACATGTCATGCGCTTTCCGAAGGAAACACACAGGAACGCCGCACTGCAGGAGAACATCTTTATTTCTGCACAGACGGCGAGATGAACACACGCCGCTACACACACTACAACACCATGATGATCACAACAGGACAGACTTGGAAAGGCTGGAACCACGGGCTCTAATCCGGAGGATTACATACAGCCTCAGGATCCTCATACACAAGACTCCGCCCCCCCAAAACACGGTTACTGGAACACTAGGCAGTGGAGCGTATTGGATACACTAATGAGGTTCTCCACGCTCACCTCTGGACTGCTAGAACACTACACACTAAACTTATTGCGAGAAAAAGGCCTGAATAATCCGCCACGTTCACCAATGAGAGCAGTGCTACACCTTTAAACAGCCAATCAGGAACAACCACGAGATAGAAGAAGCCAATGATCACTAACATCACAGTTTAAACACGTCATTAAAGGATCCAGTGTGAGGGTGCTGTAAACGGTTACACACACATACAGGGTCCATTCAGGAGCTGTCTACGGTCCGGATCAGTCCAGTACCATTCTGAATGCCTCAGCACTAATTTGGTACCGGTTCAGAATGAGTCAGTACAGTTCTGTAATGGTCAGTACTGGTTCAGTATGGTCCAGTACAGTTCTGTAATGTTTGGTATGATTCAGTATGGGTCAGTACAGTTCTGTAATGGTCAGTACTGGTTCAGTATGGGTCAGTACAGTTCTGTAATGTTTGCTATGATT